>CM042252.1:17524216-17599216 GCA_023566225.1 Romanogobio albipinnatus
CAGAAGCAATATGTGCTGTTTATACTGTTCCATGTTGACTTTATTGAGCATCTTCCATAGTCTTCCTAGTCTTGACCAGCTCTGGTTTTTGATTAGGAAAGACCACATTAGCTGGATAAAAGAATGGTTTATGCCTGGGACTGAATGGAGAGAGAGAGAGAGAGAGAGAGAGAGAGAGAGAGAGAGAGAGAGAGAGAGAGAGAGAGAGAGAGAGAGAGAGAGAGAGAGAGAGAGAGAGAGAGATGAGAGAGAGAGAGAGAGAGACAGAGACAGAGACAGAGACAGAGACAGAGACAGAGACAGAGACAGAGACAGAGACAGAGACAAGACAGAGACAGAGACAGAGACAGAGACAGAGACAGAGACAGAGACAGAGACAGAGACAGAGACAGAGACAGAGACAGAGACAGAGACAGAGACAGAGACAGAGACAGAGACAGAGACAGAGACAGAGACAGAGTGTCTGGCTCAGGCAATTTACATAGTCCTTTATTTAGGACCAGGTGTGCTGCTCCTTCAAACACACACACTCGTGTTATTAGAAGGAGCCACACAGAGATGACCTCTGTAAGCTTTACCTAATCTCTGTCTCTCACAAACACACACATAGAAATCCAAAGTAGGCTTGAATGAGTGGATTTAACTGTAGAAAACACTGTACTCATTATGAAATATGTTCATTATTTAAAATAAAAAAAGCCCAATCAGCATAATTTAACATAATATACTTCCTTAATGGTTTCCAGATGGTCGCAAAAGGCCAGTGACACTCAGGGCTGAGATGACTATAATTAGTGATGCTTGCCACGACAATCATCACAATTACTATTGCCCGTACTTGCTTTATTATTTGACTAACCCCTAACCCCATGTATTACATTTCAACTTTTAACTTGTATACACCACTATTTGTTTTGCAATCAGACCTTTTTACCTGTGGGATGATAAAATAGAGAAGAAGAAAAAAAACCTGAAGTTCATTGCATGTTATCATAAGACTGGGTAAACCCAGCCAGATCTGCCAGCGATTTGATTTCGCCCTGCAGCTCAGGCTGGAAACCTGTAAATACTTTTATCCTGCTTCTGTTAAAAATTTGCTGGGACCAATCACAAACCGGCTTCTCCACCTGGCACGCTATTGGGCGGGTTTAACACAATGACGGATAGAGAAGTGATGGATCGTTGGTCTGATTGGTTGAAGGACTATTCAGTTTCGTACAGAGTCATTTGAACTATGCCAGTCGATCACGTCTCATGTGGAGTAAAAATACAGAGCAGACTCCCAGACCAATGTTCAATTTTAAAAGATTGAACTTGGTCTGGTGATAGCCAGACAATGTAATCATATGTTATTGTGTGTAATTTAAGAGAAACAAACTTTGATCCCATGAAAAGAACCCGATTCTCTTTTAGATTTACACTGTCTGATCTTGAAAGTGTACCTTTTTATCAAAATATGAATGCATGTACTGTATGAATGTATGCATGTGGAACCCAACCTTCAGTATTATTGCATACAGCACAGTATTATAATATTTATGATGATTATCATTACACTACTAAATATAAAACCCCCCACAACATACGAAGAGCAAAAGTATGACCTTTACAAACATTGTTACGAGGTAATGAATAATATGTTAACATTAATAGTGTGTCTAATTAATGAAACTTTTTTTTTTTGCACAACTTTTGTAAATGTAAAAAAGTGCATTAGGGTAATGTATGAATCAATGTTTAATGAGATGTTTACATTTAAATAATGACATGTAAATCATTATGTAATTTTTTTTTAAGCATGGTATCTCATAGCTATTTGAATATTTATCAACTAATGATCCGTTAAGCATTATATAATGTTTATTAATGATTTATTGATTAAGCTTTTAATCCTCGTAAAGCATCTGTCAACATCAGGTATAGATTTTTAAAAAGTGCATGATCATATGAATTGAAAGTTTAATGACATTTGCAAGCATTTATAATTAACATAAAATAATGATTTGTTAATGAGTATTAGTAAACATTAAAAAGCACATTATCTCATATTTCTAGCTATGCAAATACATATTAAATGATGAGCTTTTAAGCATTATAAAATGTTTGTTAATGATTTTTTAATGGGAATTTGCTTTTGTTATTGTTTATATGGTTAACAATAACAAACGCAAACTCGTGTGTCCTTGTTCAGTAAAGCATCTTTAGCTGCTTTCTGGCAGCAATTATGCATATTTGCTATCCATTGTTGGAAAACAGATTAATTCTTCCATGAATGAATCATTAACAAACATTATATAATGTTTAACAGATCATTATTTAAAACGTATTCACATACAGTAGCTAGAAATATGAGATAATGTGCTTTTTAATGTTTAAAAACACACAAAACCAGGCCCGGAGCCAAAGAGGGGGTCGGGGGAGGCTTGGCCACGGACCCCATGGTCATCCCCGTGTCCCCCTCCTTACTGAGGGAGACTCACTTGATAATAGGTCTCATTTTATCACTCAGACCACTGATGGATCTGCTACTCATTGCTTTTAGAAGGAAAAGCTGCCCAACACTGCTGGTCTAGGATCTGTAAGAATTCATAATAGTAGCATATTATTAGTGAAAAAGAGTTGATGCATCAAAAGATGCATTTCTGTATTTGCACTCGTCAAATTATTCATTTTCCAACGTGTTTTCGCTTCAGTGAGAAATGTAGCCAATCACAGACATTTTTGTTGATTTCAAAAATGATTTCACGCTAATCCTCAAGTGTAAATAAGAAATAAATTGTGTTGTCAGCTTCACTGATTAATATAACGAACTTTGTGAGAACTTTGTGAGTTAATTGAATGAGTGACAGCTTTCAGTGATTATAAAGGGAGAGCTCACGTCTAGGTGATATATATTTAAAAAAAAATAGGCCTATAATATATTCAGAGTTTGAATAAAACTTTTGTTTTCCATTCTTGACAAGAAGCTATAAACACGCTTCAACACATAGGCCCATCCGCAATAGGCTACATGTAGGATTCACTCTCAAAATTGTGATGACTGACAGTGATAAATACATGTGTATCGAAATCAGGCTCATATAAAAACACGATTCCTGGCTGCATGTCAATATCCATAGATCACTGGATCTTTGGTAAATTGTAAGGAACACTTTATCAAGTCCAACCGATTGTTATAGTTCTGATAATTGTTTGTTTTACCCGTGTTATCCCCTATTAACGCCACTCATGCAGCAGCTCTTCTGCCACTCAGTCCCGGCTGAGGGGGCATGTTCTGGCGGGAAAGTGACGGCGATGCATACCCTCTATCTCAGTAAGTCTACGTTATGTTTAGTGTGTGTTGCATCTGCCTGTCGAAGGAATCTTATTATTAAAACCTGTTGTTGAAAGTCATTCTAGTCTTCGTTTGTCTGCCTGAAACCACCTATGACACATGCACTTTTTAAAAATCTATAAATGACAGATTTTCAAAGATGATGACACGTTTTATGATGATTAAAAGCTTCATTAATAAACATTATATAATGCTTAACGGATCATTAGTTGATAAATATTAAAATAGCTATGAGATTCCATGCTTGTTAATAAAGTAATTAAAGATTACATAGTTATTTACATATCATTATTTAAAGTAAATAAAATGCACAAACAAAATCTCATTAAACTTTGATTCAGTCTGTAAAGGTGTTGATCTTCGTACGTTGTTTTTTCTTTGTTTTTTTTAGTAATTATGCGTTCATGTTTTTTTGCATTACCCAAAAACTATTAATTATTTGTAAATGTTTATAAACATTTACTAATCATTTATTACCTTTTATTCGCAGCCATCTCAATGGCAAAAAGTGCCCAAAATCACCCTATTTACACATCTTTACAAATAATGTATTACCTTTTAATGGCATTGGACTTAGCTACTGTAACAATGTTTGTGTAAAGGGTTAAGTTTAGCAAGCGTTTAGCTAAAGACATAACACATAAATGTAATGAATAAAGCATTGTTTTATTGTTTTATGTCACTTAGGATACTATATACTCAAACAGTATATTCCTTGAATCATTCATCAACAGGAGAAAACATACATTTTTCAAGAACATACTTGTTTATTTATCAAAACAATGTAATATATTTACCCCTTAACCAAGCCTTAAAGGTCCCGTTCTTCGTGATCCCATTGTTCAAACTTTAGTTAGTGTGTAATGTTGCTGTTAGAGCATAAATAATACCTGTAAAATTATAAAGCTCAAAGTTCAATGCCAAGCGAGATATTTTATTTAACAGAAGTTCCCTTTCAAAGCCTACAGCGAACGGCTGGCTTGGACTACATCCTGGTACTTCCTACATAAATGACGTCAGTAGAACAGTAGAACAGACTAACCTCCGCCCACAAGAATACGTGAAAAAAGGGGGCGTGGTCTTGTTGCTGTCCCACGTGGAGAAGAGGACGTGTCGCGTGGAGAAAAGGAAGTGTTGCGTTTGAGTGTGTTTGTCGCCATGTCGTCGAGACGCTGTTATTTTCATCCCGGAGTCAAATCACCTTTGTTTGGCTTTCCCAGGGACGCTGTAGAGATCATTAAGCGCATATATCTCCCATTAAGAGGCGTGACCTTTCCACGTGCGCTAAGCTGCTGTCGAATCACAACACAGGAACCGTGCCACGTTTGCTAAGCTGCTGTCCAATCCCAACACGGGAAGCGCTGGCACAATCAGAACTCGTTACGTATTTCTGAAGGAGGGACTTCATAGAATAAAGGAAGTCATCAGCCGTTTTTAGGACAGTGAAAACAGCGGTATACAGATAAGTAAATTGTGTTAAAAATACTGGGTTTTTTTACACGCGAAACATGAACACATGTTATATTGCACACTGCAAACACAATCAAAGCTTCAAAAAAACACGAAGAACGGGACCTTTAAACTTACCACCAAACCTGTCCCTAAACTTACCCGTATCCCACCTCAATAGCAGCAAAAGTGTTTTGCAATAGAATACAATAAGTACATAACAGTAATTTTTTTGACGCAAGAACATAGTTGTTAAAGACACCTAATATAAATTGGGACCAGTCATTCTTATATTGTTCAATTTTCTGTTCAACATCTGGATCACTCAGAGCTACCTAACACCTTTTTAGCATTTGTACATTTTGTTAAATTTGAAGTTTGGTTGGAGCATTACATATTGCCAAAATTCATGCAAACTGTTCTTGGACCCCTGAAACGAATTTGGCCAGTAAGCAAACAAACAAACCCCTCATATCACAACAAACGCATAACAACTCGGCTACCATATATAAACATTCTAGTGTTGTGTAAGTGGGTCTTGCATGTGTAACCCCCACCAAAAAGAATGTTGTTGTGTTAATGATACATTGGGAGAATCTAAACTCTCCTGTGTTCAGGACAGTAAATCTGTTTTATAGGAATTATGTAATTCCACTGACTTCAAAGATGTTAAACTTTTTAACACTCCATCTCCAGTTACTGTTTTTGTGTGCATCGACTTTTTCACGAACGTAGACTAGTTTAGGTTTGACCTCCTGTTACCGTATCGAGTTACTGACTGCTGATGTTGCGAGAGAGAATTTGGGAGAAATACATAAATTCTGTAAAGTTTGGCTTGAGCATGGCCTGAGGCAAGAATCGAGCTGGGAAGCTCAGCAGAGGTGTGAGAGAGAATGAGGCAGAGATTGGAGGACAGATCTCTGGTGAGAAGCTGTCCTCACCTCATAGCCCCTGTAAGTCTGACATTGTGTGGGTTTGGGAGGCAGCTGCAAGTTTATATATAAACATATATCGGAATAAGCCCTGTGTGCATCAAATCAGGTTAGTCAGGCAGAACACATGGCATAGATGAGCGGTACGATTTGGGCAGGGTATCTGGCTTACGCCATGTCCTAACCAGGAGCGGTGCAAAGGGTTTCCAGCGACAAGTCGTATGTCTGTTCACTTGAGATTTTTTTAATAAATAAATGTAATTTTTTTTTTTTTTTTTTTATAAATAAATTAAAAGAGTTTTCTGTAATATTGGTAGTACAGACTTACGCCTGTTTCACGCACACTCTGTTTGCAGTGCATACGCGGTGCCTATTTTTTTCCATACCCATGTTAACCGGTCAGAGCTTTCACACTGCACGTGGATGCGGTCCAGCAGTGCGTTCCAGGAGTCTATTTTTCGCTGTGCTGCAAGAGGTGAATTAAAGCACATTGTTCGCATTAAAATAAACATGTATTGATGTGGAAAATCTAGTAATTTCACCACAGATGCATATCATTTGAAGTCTACTCTGTTTCAAAGTCAACACATGGCTTTTCTTCCTCGGGTAAAGCGAGGAAAACGACACCATACCTGGCATTTAGGTAAACAAGGAGACATAATGGATAGCACTCATCCCTTCTTCTTTCTTGGAGGTGGAAAAACAAAGTTCATGACCTGCAGGATTTCTGTGAAACAGGTGTTAGTACCGGCTTATATGAACATGTATGAACTGTACATTAGGGGTGTGACACTTAGCTCACGAGACGAGACAGGAGATTGGATACATAAGAACGAGATGAGGCGAGATTTTTGCACCTCCTAATTGAAATCTTTTCCACAAATTGAACCTAGAAATAAAAACAGTATAAATAACAAAACTAGATTTTTTTTTTCCTTAGTCTTAAGTGCAAACAACAAGTGCAACCATAATCAAAGTACTCTCTCAATATTCAAAGTGCAAACAGAGACCAGAGCTAAGAGGTGGTTACAACTACACAGCCCAGCCTAAGATAGGTTTGATATTGGGACACAGGCTATTGTATGTAACCTTATTTGTGCGTTTTACTTTTGCATTTCCGAATTCGGGATCTCACAAACTCTGTGTATAGGGAGCCACGGTGGTGATCATGCATTCTACAAGATAAGACATTTATCAGACGCTTGGGCTCTGACAAGACCATGGCGGAGGATTCGTTGCGCAAGAGTCTTACTCTTTTTGCGTGATTAGTGAACTGTGATTCCTGCTGCACTGTGTGCGACTGGAGCTTGTGCTGGATGAGCAGTGCAGACGTTTACAATAGTTTCCTGTTGAAGCGACCCTTATCCAACTGAATTAAATGTTGTTGTTTTTTTATCTCTATAAAAAAAAGTAAACCGGCAGCGGAGGCAATGTAATGTAAACGTAGCAGTGGTGTATTCTATGCTTTTTTCACGCTCCATCATGGCGATATTGCGAGACAGCTTTTCACCTCGACAAGATATCACATTTTAATATCGCAAGATCTTGTGGCATGAGATCTCGTCACACCCCTACTGTATGAATATGCTTCTTGAAGAGCACTCACTGCTAAATATTTGCTCTTTGTTTGCTAGGGTGTTCTGGATGATTGCTAGGCGGTTGCAGGATGGTTGCTAGGGCATTGCTAAACATTGTTTATGTCCAATTAGAAATAATCAAGGAATCTTAACTTTGAAACAGTGCATCCGGAAAGTATTGCAAATACAGACGAATATAGTCCATTCTGTCAAATTTTCCAGTGTTCTCCTCTGACCTCTGTCATCCTCGTGCTTTGATTTATAATGGGCAGCATATATCTGCTGCAAATGTGACCATGTTCCCCTCTGTCCCAAACACATATGCATATAACATGCTGTATATAGGTAGTTTACATGATAAAAGTAACCTTAAAGTTAAGACATGCCTCTAGTTTTAATCATTTAAACGGGCCTTTGAAGTTTGGGTCAAGAACTATGCACTGTGGCTTTAATTCAGCATGACCAGCGCGGCAAAAATAGACTCTGCGGTGAAACGATCACGGCACTGCTGCGCTGCCTCTGCGTAAGGTGTGAAGGCTCTAATCTGTTAACATGGGCTGCGGAAAAAAATACGCGCTACGTACACTCTGCTCACGCATGCTGTGTGAAACCGGCCTAACATAACAAAATGTGGAAAAAGTAAAGCGCTGTGAATACTTTCCGGATGCACTGTATATGGTTTACATTGGAGTGACCGCATCAGTTTGTAACTAATTTATGCTTAATGCAACCTCCTAGAAAACTTCCTAGTTTATGCAACTTAAATTATTATAGTCATACTTTACAGTATGTAAGAGGTCCATTCATGAAACCAAAATCTTTATTGAGAGATTCTGTACTTTATTAACTCTTTCCCAGCCAGCATTTTAATAAAAAGTTACCAGCCAGTGCTAGCATTTTTGATAATTTTCACAAAATTTCATGGCCCCCAGAATATTTTTTTAAAAACTAAATATATGAACTAGGCATGTGCCGGTATCAAATTTTCATGTTGCGATTAATTGCTGAAGCTTTTATCACGGTATACGGTATTATCACGATATTGAAATAAGTTGCAAAACAAGTGTTGTCATACTATAACAGGTTTACCTTTCTTATAACAAGAACCACACATTTAAATACAATAAAGCAATACACAAAAATGTATAAAGTAAACAAATATTTAAAACAGATTAAGTGCAAAAGAATTATAAAGAACAATAGGTAACACTTTACAATAATGTCTCACCAGTTAATGCATTAACATTAGCAAAGAATGAATAGCTACATTTTTACAGAATTTATTCTTCTTTGATAATGTTAGTTTAAATAGCAACTGTTAGTTAGTGTAAGCTCAGGTCCATTAAATAATAGAGTTACAACTTTTGATTTTAATAATGTGTTATTAAATGCTGAAATGTACATTTAACTAAGATTAATACATGCTTTAGAAGTATTTTTCATTGTCAGTTTGTTAATGAATGAACTAATGTTAAATAATGGAGCCTTATGTAATTTAGTCCAGATTAAAATATAAAATGTTTAAGTTTGAAAATGAATAGCCTTAAGTCTTTAAGTATTAAGTATTAGGTTATGTGATGACGAGCACCATATAGTTTTGTTTACGAGGGTTACCGGGGAAACGGCTGCATTTCTGTTGTTCCATCAGCGCCCTCTGCTATCAGAGAGTGAATGTGCACTTCAGCGCACTAGTTCCGCCATGTGCTCGGCTCATGCACAGTCTGTTTACATCAGTGCGCGTTCCTCTTTGAGGTGTTGTTCATTTTAAACGGTTGATGGGTAAAGTATTCTTAAAATGCATTCTAAAAATCGGAATAATTCGTAATAAATAATTATTCACCGTATTTTGAAGTGCCCACGATAACAATATTGTGCATGTTCATTAATGCGGTATATCGTATTACCGTTTACCGGCACATGTCTAATATGAACATATAATATATTAGAAGAAATATCTCTGCTTAAAAAAAATCTTAATTCATTCCTTTTTTTTCCTCATCACTTGAATGTGGGTTTCATTAAAAAAAAAAAGTTTCATAAAAAAGCAACATTTTGAACAAAATGTTTATTTGTTAAAGGAGCTGTATGTAGGACTGTGGCCCAAACTGGTACTGCAATCACTTTCAAATTACTGCAAGTACCCCAACTCGAGATTGCCAGATAGGCTGCAGGATCCAGCGGGAACGTAGGCTGCTACACGGAGCTTTCAATGGCAAGTGACGAGTCGTACACAGTAAGACAAGCGTTTTTGTCATAAGTAGGCTAACAAATAACAAACATTGCCACAGCAAGTATAACGCGGGACAAATTACGCCATGTCAGCGTTCAATATCAACAATGGCTATCACATGGTTGATTTCAGTCCCATCAGAAACGATTGAGAGTAACTAAATAACATTTGCAATGGTCATACAGGTCAACTTGCAGCATGTTTTATCCACTATATATACGAAGAAAGAATGAGGAATAATTTTTACCGAGGTAACGTTAGGCTACTGTCTCAAATACGTTTTCACATTGCCATAATAGGCGTGCTAATGTTGTTTTCATCAGCGTCTCAGCATAATGACAGAGAAACGGGCTCTGATAATGCATTACTAATGTTAGCAATGACGACTCGCCATTTTTATTTACCAAACAATTCCTTAACGTTACCTTTTCAATTCAATGACCCACCTCCTCCATCTGCGCTAACCTAACGTTACTTTGCATGAACATGCACAACTTTGTTCGACTGTCGTGAATATTTGAAATGTCCATTTACATTAAGTACAAGTTAGCCAAACATAGATGAACCTTACCTGTCCAGGAGAAAATTAGCAACGTTGGCGTCAGTCTTCAAATTCTTCTCCGTTTTCAGCCGTCTCCATCTTTCAAAGGCATCTCCTATACAAATCCTTGTTTTATTTTGGACACTGTCACAACGTTTTTCTGATTCATATCGAGGTCGTTTAGGTTTCGTAAAGTTAGACATTGTTTATCCAAAAAGTTTGTAGCTGCAGCTGTGGTAACTAGCAGAGCTGGCAACCCGAATGCAGAAACACTACTGACTTTGTGATTGGTAGATAGGTGGAGGGCGGCGCTTCAGGCATGACACAACATGTCAACATCAGTTGAGGGCTGCAACTTCAATTTTAAAATGACAATATCTTGGCCGGACAACTGTTGTCAGTGATATAAGTATTTGAAATTAACATGATTTTTTAATGTCTATTGACATATTAGGGCCATTTTATGATTAATTGAAATACATTTCTTACATACAGTTCCTTTAACATTAGTCATTTTTGATTTATATGCTGTTTAATGTTTGATGATCACATTAGCTTACATGTGCAACGCTTGTTTCTGATACTTCTTCTGCTGTGTTTTGATCCAGAGATTCTGTACTCTTTCAGAAGATGTGTAAAAGATCCCCCTACCGTATAACAGTGAAAACATGGAACGCCAGAAAATTCCATCAATGGTGGAGAAAGCCATCTTTATCCTTCATTTATTTTGATTCTTAAATGTTTCATTTTAAGAGTCAATCGACTGCTCACACTAGGGGTTGAACGACAGATATTGACATTTATGTGATTTAAGTCGAGTCGACTAGTCGCTGATGAAGTCATTAAAGAATAAAGAAGCCTGAGCTGAGACTTGAACGCGGGTTGCCTTGTGCACAGCTATGGCATATGACACCGTGCTGCCCACAAGGCTATTGCTCCTACATAAGTTTTATTTTTATCAGTTCTTTTGTTTTTGGGTCATTATATTTCTCACACATTTCTGCTCTTTCTAAATCAGATACAGATAAAGCAGCACAGTAAAGATTACACTTATATAAATGCATTAGAGAGCGTGTGACTTCATTCTGACGGAAGTTAGCCTATTTTCAGGCACTGCATAATATCAGTGCGCCTGCTGCACATTACTGGTGTGCATCTTGAGACAAAACAATGGCATTGACATTTTAAAATACAGTATGTCAGTGCAAGTAAAAACGGCTCAAACATGCATTTTAGTCTGGGACCAGCTTAAGCCTTGTCTGTGAAACCGGGGGGATATTATTTTAAAAAGAGGAAAAACAAAATATGTGTTGACAAATAATATAAAAACAGTTGTCACATAGGGCAAAATGCAGAACGTAAGCTATGCTATACAATTTTTATATCATTTGAACCTGCTAGGGCAGCGGGGAAGATACATAGGAATTAATTTGCGTTGTTTTATTTATTTATTTATTTATTTTCTTACCCAACCTAATCAGTCGGTACGATTTCCGAACCAATTTAACCAGTTAATTGAAAAGAATCAGCTTGTTCGCAAATTGGACACTGCTAACGCATCTCGAAGCAGGTGACAATTTCTTCAGTTCAAAATTACGAGGAACACCATGTTTTAGGAAAAGGAGTGAAATAAAAAGTACGATTTTATGCTTTGAAATGTAGTGAAGTAAACATTTCTCAAAATAAAAATACTTTGGTAAAGTACAGATATTAGAAAAATTTACTTAAAGGTGCTGTATGTAAGTTTTTGACTGTATTAAAAGCATAAAAATACTACAACATGTTTGCAGATATTTAGGAAACATGCTGATTTCACATACAGTGCATCCAGAAAGTATTCGCAGCGCTTCACTTTTTCCACATTTTATGTTATAGCCCTATTCCAAAATGGATTAAATTCATTATTTTTGTCCTCAATTCTATAAACAATACCCCATAATGACAATGTGAAAGAAGTTTGTTTGAAATCTTTGCAAATGTATTAAAAATAAAAAATCACATGTACATAAGTATTCACAGCCTTTGCCATGACACTCAAAATTGAGCTCAGGTGCATCCTGTTTCAACTGATCATACATGAGATGTTTCTACAACTTGATTGGAGTCCACCTGTGGTAAATTCAGCTGATTGGACATGATTTTGAAAGGCACACACCTGTCTATATAAGGTCCTACAGTTAACAGTGCATGTCAGAGCACAAACCAAGCCATGAAGTCCAAGGAATTGTCTGTAGACCTCCGAGACAGGATTGTATCGAGGCACAGATCTGGGGAAGGGTACAGGAATATTTCTGCAGCATTGAAGGTCCCAATGAACACAGTGGCCTTCATCGTCCGTAAATGGAAGAAGTTTGGAACCACCAGGACTCTTCCTAGAGCTGGCCGCCCGGCCAAACTGAGTGATCGGGGGAGAAGGGCCTAAGACCAAGAACCCGATGGTCACTCTGACAGAGCTCCAGCGTTTCTCTGTTCTTCTGGAAGGTTCTCCTCTCTCCACAACCAATGTCTGCAGCACTCCACCAATCAGGCCTGTATGGTAGAGTGTCCAGACGGAAACCACTCCTCAGTAAAAGGCCGCCTGGAGTTTTCCAAAAGGCACCTGAAGGACTCTCAGACTATGAGAAACAAAATGCTCTGGTCTGATGAAACAAGGAGTGGCTATGGGACAACTCTGTGAATGTCCTTGAGTGGCCCAGCCAGAGCCCAGACTTGAACCAGATTGAACATCTCTGGAGAGATCTGAAAATTGCTGTGCACCGATGCTCCCCGTCCAACCTCATAAAGCTTGAGAGGTCCTGCAAAGAAGAATGGGAGAAACGGGCCCAAAATAGGTGTACCAAGCTTGTAGCATCATACTCAAAAAGACTTAAGGCTGTAATTGGTGCCAAAGGTGCTTCAACAACGTATTGAGCAAAGGTTGAATACTTATAGACCCTTTTACTGTTTTACACAATGATGACGTAGCAACGTATGCGCGCGCATTTTGGCAACAAACTATGGCGAGAATCAGCAGCTTGTCAAGCTACGTGAGCGGATTAAGCAACAAAAAGTTGATTTTATCAAATGGTATTCGGCTACCAGATCCGTGTACTATAGTGGAGTGGATAGAAGACGTTAGCAGATGGCCAAATATACAGTGGCCGGATATATATACGTATTTAGTTGAGAAACCGAACGTGTACACCCGAGAGAAATCACGAGCATATAAATCACTGGATGCTTATGAATACGGTGTCTGTGGGCATGTACAGAACGTCAAATACCATGACATAGACTCAGAGTTTTGTGTCAGAAATTCTCCCTAGTCAAAGACAAGGACACAAGACAACGATGTATGAGGCTTGGGTTATTTACAATAACAACCCCAATAATAGTTTTATATATATATATATATAAATAGGCCCCAAATATTATCTTTGTGGGATTAAACAAGAATATACACACGCATTAACACACTCAAATAAAATCACAGACGCAGACGTCACGGCATAAGACAGACGCAAATCCAGTGTTGCCAAGTGGAAACTTTGGGTTTCCCTCGGTATTGGGCTACTTCATCACTGTTGCCACGAGCTGTTTTTCATGTCCGCGGGTTGAAGCGACCCCAATTATATGATATTTAGCCCCGGGAATGCGAATTTTAGTAGGCAACCATGCCAAAAAAACACATATTTAACCCCCCCCAATTGCGATTTTTACTGGAGATGCCCCCCTGAAACGAGATTGGGCTTGTTTTGGGCTAGTTTTGAGTAGCAATTGGGCGGGTTTTGTTGTGAAAACCTGGCAACCCTGAATGTCACGTTCATTGAGAGGAATGAGTGAAGAGAGTCAATTGTGTATGGCGTTCCGAAGGGTTCTTTAATATGACTTTGCAACATGCACTCATCTCAATAAACGTGTCGTCTGGGTCTGCCGAAAGTCATATTGAACCCTTCGGAACGCCATAATAATCAACCAACGAGAGATCTACATCCTCACAGCATAACGCAAGCATTTTATATTATGTCTGAAACGGCCGTGATCCTGTCGGAATCCTATAAAACTTAAGCCCATTGGTGGAATATCGATTAGTGCAACCGAAAACGCAACAGCCACACATTTTGATGCTGGGAAACCGCTTTGATGAACTTTCGGAGTTGCTAACACGTTAGAACCACTGGGGAACAACACCACTTCCGTTGCCAAAATGCCCGCGCAACTATTTGATCACGTGGGCTGTAAAAGGGTCTATATACATGTGATTTATTTATATATATATATTTTATTTTTATTTATTTTTATTATTTTTTATTATTTTTTTGTTATAAATTTGCAAAGATTTCAAACAAACTTCTTTTGCGATGTCATTATGGGGTATTGTTTGTAGAATTGAGGAAAAAAAATAATGAATTTATTCCATTTTGGGTTAAGGCTGTAACAGAACAAAATATGGAAAAAGTGAAGCGCTGTGAATACTTTCCTGATGCACTGTACTAATTTCTCTGAAAAACAATCCTACAACCAGTTATACTGCTTTTTGAAATGTGCATTATTTGTCGGAATGTCTGTTTTTGTTTTGGTCTGTGTGATAACGCACATTGCCAATTTACCCAATAGTATATCGACACCACAGGTTGCCAGTTGGCGGACAACACAGAGTATTGCTGCCATGGAAGCCAGCAAACAAACCGGGTCAGAGATCGCAGATCCTACCCGACCTAAAAATCCTCAGCATCCATCTAAAAATCTCTATGAATGGAAGCACATTAAATCAACTTACAGTGTGTAAGTCTCCTCGCCTTCCATTGTCAATTACTCTCTTTCCTGTTGCGTGTCCTCAAACTGGCAACCTGTGTGAGGGTCGAGTGGAGGGGGTGGGGCAAAGACTATTTTGAATTTGGACTGCAGTACCCATTTCAACCACTAGCGGTCATTCTTACATACAACACCTTTAAGTACAGTAAAGAACTAAAAATACTTTGTTACTGTCCATCACTGCTAGCTGGTCAGGTTATAGAGTTGCACTGGCTATTGCTGTGTATTTCTATCCTGGTCACAACGTGTGTGTGTGTGTGTGTGCGTGTGGACAGATGAGAAATGTGCTCTGGTACATTTAGTTTCGGGTAATTTCTAGTCCGTCTAGTCAGTGAAGCCTACAAAACTCGTTCCCCTCGACCACAGCCAGATGATCCCTAAAGCATCTTACTCAGACCTCAGTGGAAATAGACTGGCTGTGTGTTTTCGAAAAAGCACAAACTCCCCTACAATGGAGCGTATTTGTCCTGTGGAATATAAATTCTTATTGAGAAACCTCAGGCTGGTGGATTTTAGTATCATTTTCTATGCCTTTTTGACAAGGCTTGTGCTACAAGAAAAAAAGAAAGCGCTACGCAACAACCACCCCTCCACCCCCACCTCTTGCGCCCTGTAGCAGCTGTCAGTCATTTCCCCTGCTCTAGCGAGTGCCAGCTCTAGTTCATTACCTAAAGCCTCCACGAAGCCAGACCACCAGACTCCAGCACAAAAGAGAAACGCTAGGGCCAGGGACTCTGGAGGAGCTGCAATGTTATTTGTGTTGCGTCAGAATATTCTACTTCAGACTTCTTTCTACTTATTTTGCCTCCAAGATACAGTATGTGTATTAATGCACCTCTTCCATGGACTAAGCTGAACTTTCTTTTAGCTTTGAGACAGGGTCTAGGAACTACATTACAGTGAAGGCATCCATATTGCATAGCAGCAGTGCACAGTGTAACTGCGCCTCTAAGATATGCCCAACCTCTCCATTTGCTATTTTCCTCACTCAACTCTACGTGCCTGCCGTTTGTTGAACGCTGTTAAATGTTTAATTTCCACCAGATACGGTTGCAGAGAGACACGCTCAAGGACAGGGGTCCTAATACATAAAAAAACACAGCCAGCTAAATCTCTACATATTGCCCTTCGTAATCTTGCGAGCGAGATTCGCCGTGGTGTGAAATTTAAGGAAATTATTTCACTCAAGTTTGGAGGGTGTTGAGGGACTATTAGGTCATGATGTAATTGCGTGAAATTCATAAAGGTCTGTGTGTCCCACTTACAAATGGATTTATGAACGCATGTCTTTGAGTGTAATTCTTAACGCTACAGCCTGTCCTTTAGATTCACGTTTTTTGTTTTGTTTTTTTCAGAGCATTGCTTTTAAAGTCCACATGACATGCTGTTAGCAGGCCATTTTACTTGTGTTATATTGTGGGGCTTCATTTTAGCCAATGGGAATTGTTTGGATTGTAAAAAGTGGGTGTTGCATAATATAGTGGAGGTGGATATAGGAGAGTGGTTGAAAATGAAGAGGTCGAGGTAACATCAACCAAAAGGTAAAAGTTGTTTCAGAGGCGGAGCAAGTTAGTATATTTTGATTTAAAGAATACAAAGAGCTTTTTCTTTTTTGGTAAACCAATGTTCTATTTGTTAAAATTATAAAATATTATTATTATTATTTTAATCTGAAGTTTCAATTATAACAAATATTATTGGAGTATTTCTACATTGTATTTTCGCGTGAAAGGTGTGTAAAATTAAATCCTACACCATTTTTTTTTCAGTGTAGTTGATATTAATTTCAACATTTACTAATTATTAAAGTAAAAATCTGTTAATTTTATTGAATGGACCTTGAGCTAACATGAATAAAATGAACAATTTTATTCTATTAACTTTCATTAACAAAGATAAATAAATACTGCAACAAATGTGTTGCTCATTGTTAGTTAGTGTCACCCCCCCCCCCCCCCTTCTAAAAAACATATACTGATGAATTGTTTACAAAAATACCATCAATGTGTATTAAGTGAATTCAAATTCATTATTTTCTTTTAAATTTAAATTACATTTATTTAAAATGTATTTATTTAAAAATAACTTTTTTTATTTAAAAATTCTATTTATTTATTTTCTTTTATTTTAAATCAATGTATTTATTAAGTGTGATGTATATGTTACATATTTCTGTCATTTGGGGCTTATCAGGTGCTTGTAACACATTGAATGTTGGCAGACTATAGCAAACTTTGTGCATATTGATTTAAGCCATAGCTGGATATGAATGAAATATGGGGGATTTGTTTTTCTCAGGAGGACTTGGTGGTGAACCACATGGCTGCCAAAACCATAGAGAATGTGTGCAGCCGAGAGTCTCAATACGCCCAGGGATTCATCACTGCAGAGGTGGGACCTGCACTCTGGTATCTGTTTACACACTCCACAGTGGATGCTCTCAGGGTCAGCGCTATATCTGTGAGTATCAAACACACATATTTCTCATCACTTTAACAGGGTGTTCAAACGCATACTGTTCAACAGTTTTTGAAGTGTTAATAATAAGCCTATATAAGCCAAGGTCATTTTGATGAGGGGTTCTTTCATTCTGATTAATTGATATATATCTGCCAAAGAAAGTCCAAAGTTAAGGAAACTTAATACATATAGACAACAAGACATTCTGAGATGAGTCTGTGCAATTCAGTTACAATAATGATAAACTTTTAAAGGGGTCATGACATGGATTTTGTATTATTTTAATATGTTCCTTGTGTTTCACTTATAATGTTAATAAAAAGAAATTGCACAAAACAAAAATAATATATATGTGGAAAAACAATTATTTTCAACCCTTATTCTGACCCTCTGACTGAAATGATCCATTTTAAGGGGCGCCTCCTTTAAGGCTTGTCAGTAAACAGCCACTGTTATGATTGGCTAACGTCCTTGTATATAGGAAACCATATCAATGCCCACTCGCACGTGTTGTTAATGGACGTGTATTGCACGCGAGTAAGTATTTTGCAAACATTATTCATATAAAACCATCATTTACAAAGCATTATGAAATAATTTACAGACAGTTTGTGATGCAGCTGCTGTCAGAACCAATACAGTTGGCTGCTTCATCTTTCAACAAAAGCTAAACTTTTCTTTCATTTGTCCTGTTGTCGACAGGCTCAAGTGCCTAGAGTATGTCAGACTAAGGGCCAGATTTACTATCATCTTGCGTCACTGCAAACCCTCTTTTGGCCTTAAACTACTGTTAGGATTTACTAAAGGCATGCAGTAAAAAAATAGCAATGAAAAGGCGTGGACAGGGTTATTTTTGCTGCTGACCTTATTGCATATGCATTACTAGGAGTTTCCCTTTCAGTCTGAAAACTTTTTTTTTTTTTTGAGTATTTAAATTAATCATGCAAGGTGAATTACTAAGGTTTGTGCTGGTCAATTTACTGGTGTTTGCACCATTATTTACCGCCCAAGAAAAGTGTATATCTTAAAGCAGACGCTAACTTATTGATTGCATTGTTCATTATGGAAATGATCCGGCTGCGTCTGTGTTCTTTAATTTGTGGTCGTCTGTAGATCTGTGCTTTTTTGGAATTGTGCTCTTGCGCTAAATAGTTTTATTAAATCGGGCCCCAAATGCATCTATATACTGTATCCATTTTACACCGCATCAGTGATTATAATGGGTTATATTTACTTTTGACCTGATGCGCTCCTCACATCTAGTGTAGGCAAATGTCAGCCGTTAAGCACCCGGATGCCAGTAAGCAGGGCCTATGGTGCGATGATGTACAACTGTTTGTCAATTTCTTGCTCTGGAGGCAGTCACAGACCCTGCAATATCAAAACGAGCTGTTTTTGGAGCTTGGTTAAATAAATGCTTTGCTTATAATGAGGAGGACAATTTAACCCTCCGTGGTTGGTGAATGCGCCGACACACTCTGTTGCATTTTTTTCACATAGCAGCGAAATCGACTTAAAATAATCCATGATTTATGGTCATACATAATCTACTTTTGTGTCCACTTACAATCAAAACAAAACATTGTGCTTTTGTAAAATAAAGAAAACAAACTGCGTGTGCTTTCTGCCGTCTGAGTCTCTGCAAACTTCTGTAAAGCGCGTCACAAAAATGAAACAACTCAGCGAATACTTGTCTCACAGACATGAGTAATATATCTATAGATGTATTTAAGTGTCTAGTCTGTCTACTTTTAAATTATCTAATTTAAAACAAAAACAAATATTCTCTGTTTATCTAATCTGTATGAAAGTAGAGATGTACAGTCATTCCCATGTGAGCTCATTACTGTTAATGTGAACACGCCCATGGACTGTGCACGCTATTCGTATGGTATATGGTAATGATCTGAGGTGATCCATGCAAAAATGGCCACATCAACTCTCAACAGATTAATGTACTTTATATCGTTTTGGGACGTGGTGAGGAATACAACATTTTCTCAGAAGAAGAAGAGCGTGACGCCTCAGATGATTTCTCATGACATGACCCTTTTTTTTTACTCCAGCATTACATGCGGTCAATTGACACATTCTTCTTTTCTTTAACTAAACTTGCTGTTATTATACTGTAAGGTTCTTAACATTTTAATACGGCATTTACATTACATTCCTCTAAATAAATCAATAATAAAATATATATATATATATATATATATATATATATATATATATATATATATATATATATATATATATATATATATATATATATATATATATATATATATATATATTATGGGAGAAATAAGCAGCATTATTACTGTATTCAACCAACACGTTCTCACACTCAACTTGTTACATATTGACGCTTGGTCAGGACCCTTCGGCGTCACTTTAATGCACAGGATACCCCTTTAGCGTAATATTTTGACATACAGGGTGCTCCATTGATTTCAATGAAAAACCTTTGCCGTCATACACAGATGGGTTGGGTATGGGAATGTTATCGTCTTGATGAAATTATATTGGGTTATGATTTTGCCATTATGACATGTTGGAGATGACTGCAGGCACAATTTATCCAAAAAGTACAAATATTCCAAGTGTTCCGAGGCCAAACATTTGATTTGTGTGAAGAAAAGCCCCACAAGCGATCAGCGTCTCCATCCTCCGAAGATCATGCACACATTCAAAAAGCGCCCGAAGAAACGTAACGTCAGCTTTAATAGTGAAATTGCATTGGCTCTCGTATGTCTCGTGACCAATTGCGTCATTACGTCAGCATTGATTGTAAAATGTTATTGGTTCTCGTGGGTCTCGGTTGCGTCATGCTAAAGAGTCAGGTGTATCTTTTGAATGAGATACGACTACATGCGTTCACGGAGCGGCGGGATCATCATTTCAGCGATTAAAACATTAGATCAACTCTGTTCTTAACATAAAGATATCGTATGACTTCAGAAGACTTGGAATGTAACATGAGTTAATACTTTTATACTGTTTTTGGTCAGTTTTTGCAATGAATACCTGTGACTGTACTTTTATTTGCCTGTTAACGTGTTTTATATTGTTTATATTGTTTATTGTTTGCCGCTTGGTCTTGATCTGACGCATTGGGCAAACAACTGAAATCAATGGAGTACTGTGCGCGTCGAAAAAAATTACATTAAAGGGTTGTGAGTTAAAAATTGACGCAGAGGGGTCCTGAACAAGCATCAATATGTGATGAGTTGGGAGTGAGAACGTGTTGATTCAACCCACCTCCCACCTGTCTTCTTACCTTTATCTGCCCTTCCAGGCTCTATGTAAAATAACACGCCAATCTGCGGGGGCCTTCCAGAGTGTGATTGACAAGGTGGGATTACCCAGCATCCTCAGTTGCCTGGTGTCAGGCATCAGCCGTGTCCAGCAACATATGCTCACTATGTTCGCTGCCATGTTGGCATCAGGAGCACATTCCCACAGATTGGTACAGGACCGGGTATGTACATACAAGCACATGCATACATATTTGTTAGGGCTGTCAAAGTTAACACTTCTAGTCAATTTTACATTTATAACTTAAATTCTGTGTGAATTAATAAACAATAATAATAAAAAAGGAAAAGAATATTCCCGTGGTGGAGTTCCCATTTATCATTTGCCTTAATTATGGATTATTTATTTATGAAGCAAATACAGATTTGCTGTTTAATGAAAGTTATTTTTGTGATGCAATTTGATATTCCAAACATATTGCATTTATTATTTTCTCCTCTTAAAATAAAATACTAGCTACTAATTACATCTTCAACAGTGTAATTAGTTGACTGTGTTATTTACTCGCTCTAAAATGTATTGCATTACTTAATACTAATTATTTTCTAAATACCATAATTTATTTAAATTGCATCATTTATTTAGTAATGCATTACACCCAACAATGGTCCAGACCAAACTTTCTCCAAACATTTATAGCAGGTTTTATATAAAATGTAAGCTGAGTGTGCACAGTCTTATTAAATAATTCTATACTTTATTGGTCTTGGCAATGTTTAGGAAGAGATTGTGGAATTTGATGTATTGCTGCATAATTCATAGTTATCAGAAATTTACAAACATGTTTTTTATATATTTAAATATTAATAAAGTGGTGGTGTGAAAGAATCATGCACCTTAATGATTGATGTGTTCATTTTCTCTCATGTTCATGGATTTTTCATTGCATTCAGAAAACATTTGCACTCTTTCCTCTCACTTTTAATGAGAGTGTTAAAAATAGTTGAGAAGCGTTTCAGTAGGGAAAAAGAAAAGAACAAGTGTGCTGTGTTGCCCACAATTCGGTTGCACACAGCAATTCTAGCATGTGAAGTCTTGGGTGAGATATCTTTGAGTAAAGTTTGGAGCAGGGGAGAATCCGTGCAATTGCCCTGAGAACATAGTGTTTTGTACTTCTTGTACAAAGAAGCCCAAAGGACACTGCTCAGATTTTACACATCTTGTTGCATTCTGAGTGCATTTATGAAAACACTTAAACTTGCACTGCTCTTTGCCTCTCTCTCTCTTTTTCTATTGCTGACTATTAATCCTCCTCGCTCTTTTCCTCACCCCATTCACTCTTGCCATCTTCCTCTCCCTCATACTGATTTTATAGTTCTCTCTTTTTAATTCTTTCGATTAGGAAAAAAACATCAACTGTACTATTATAAGACATACTGTACCATGATAGAGAAAGTCATATTATCAAATTTAGTACAAAGAGTCTTACATTTACCCCGTAATGGTTGGTTGAAGGCAATTGTAACACTAAAAGTAAAATAACTCAATACAATCTTAAATGAGAGCACACCAAAGTAATACTGTGCATTTTAATACTTTAATTGGTATGAATTATTTTAGCTGTCAGGAATAATGTGCATTTTAAAGTAAAAGTCTTTAGTGATGCCAACATTAAAATGGCCAGAAAAATATAATGGTTGGAAAATACGTTTTACTAAAATATATTATTGAGGTGTTCAATAAGATAAGATATAATAATAACAACTCAATTTTACAATCATAACTTTTTAAAGCCGTAGTTCACCCAAAATGTATATTTCGTCATCAACACGCCTTTATATCATCCACACCTGTATTACTTGCTTCCTTCTGTGTAACTCAAAATTATAAATCTATTAATTTATTGATGTGTCACTTATTTCAGTATAATAAATGTAAACAAGGACTAGGGCTTTCAAGATTTAAAATGACTATAAAGCAATGGTTCCCAAAACTATACCTGGTTTGTGCATTCAAAGTCTTATAAAGCTTTTGTGTGGTATCTGTGTGTGATGAACAGACTGTCATTATTCATTTGAAATCTTGGCATCTTCATATGTTAATAAGAGAAGTAGTTATGTCTGATTTGTGAATGAGTCATCATTTTGAGTCAGATCTTTTCAGTGAATGATTGATCCAGTTCACAAAATGTTGGTCTTTTCTTTAAACAAAGCTACAGCACTGTTAGTCTTCAGAAGACTTGGAACATGGTGCAAGAGTTTTTAAAATAGCCCCAGTTCCCATTCGTCCATAATATTGAATAGGCCAGGAAAGTCTTCGAAAGTGTGTTTGTGTGTGTGGTTCAGGTATGCTCTACATTACATTATCACCTTTAGAAAATGATATATTTGATATATATGATATATATATATATAGAAAATTGATATATTTACGGTAGGAAATGTACAAAATATATTCATGGAACATGATTTTTACTTAATATCGTAATGATTTTTGGCATAAAAAAGGATAGTTTTGACCCAGACAATGTATTGTTGGCTATTGCCACAAATATACCCTTGCAATGTATGACTGGTTTCGTGGTCCAGGGTCACCATATCTGAAATCCTGGTCCTTGTGGGAAATATTTTGGTCACCATGAGGAAAATAGCTTATAAATCATACCATCACCGTCAAGCTTTCTGTGATTTGTAGGTTTAGGGGTAGGGTTAGTGTAAGGAGATAGAATAGAATATACAGTTTGTACAGTATAAAAACCATTACGTCTATGGAGAGTTCCCAAAAAGATAGCAAACCAGACGTGTGTGTGTGTGTGTGTGTGTGTGTGTGTGTGTGTGTGTGTGTGTGTGTGTGTGTGTGTGTGTTAGGATTTGTTAAATGCCTGTGAGGTCAGTAAATATTTGAAGAATTTCCTGGCCTATTCAATATAATGGAAGTGAATGTGTAATCAACGATGTGTTTACCTTTATGTCGTTTACTCTTCAGCACAATGGTAACCACAAAAACTTCAACATAACAGAAACTCTTTTAAATGTCAAAAGTAACAGCTAAAAAACAAATAAAATAATTTTAATAATTTTATCAATCATGTGTAAAGCATAGGGGTGGGAATCTTTAGGCACCTCACGAACCAATTCCGATTCTGGGAGTCATGAGCCAATTCCAAAAATGATTCGATCTACTTTTTTTTTCTTTTTTTTTTTCTTAATCTGTTTACCGACTTATAATTAAATAAACGGTTGTCTTTCAAATTCCCTCTGCACGCAATAGTAGATAGCGCTACAACCAACCAGAGCAACGAAGAAGGTGAAGTGGAGCTAGTTGAAGTCTTTTGCCGTATCTTTTAAAACATCTTCCTTTTTTAAGAATGTCTTCAGTGCCGTTCTATGCTCAAAGAAAAGCTTAACTCCAAGTCTTCCAGAGTCGCGGCCAAAGCCGATTCAAAAGACCGCTATTCGCCAGCTTCTTTGTTTTCAAGTACCGCCGCAACTCTGCCGTCATTATATTAAGCCCTCCCACCGACTTTATACACTATGTGATTGGCCTGACTAGAGTTTGGTTTTCCAGCTCGCAAGTCAACGGAGAGTTGCTAGATGCCCTGGCTGCAAATTATATTATATATATATAATAAAATTAATGCAGAAGTTTAAACTACACACAATATTACGTTAATGTAATGATCAACATTATTATGTCAATACTAGTGTTGTAGTACTCGAGACCGGTCTTGGTCTCGAGACCGGTCTTAAGACCATTTTTTGATGGTCTTGGTCTTGTCTCGGTCTCGACTGCATTTCTCCTCGGTCTTGTCTTGGTCTCGGACTTAAAGGACTCGGGATTTTATCTCAAGACCAGTCAAGACCACAACTGCAAGGATATCACTAAATTGCCGGTGCATTGTCTTATTTAATATCATTAATGTGATTGATGGAAAACTTACAGCTTAAAATGCAATCAATTACTTCTTTGTAATGTGATTTATTTTGTTACTGTGCTGCCGGGTTCAAAATCAATGCAGATTTGTCTCAGAAATGTGCAAAAATTAATATAAATGCCCACAAAATTCTGAGATTTAGTTTTTTTATATAACATAGAATAGAATTAAGCAATATCGCAATAGCAAGAGAGCTGTTTTCATGAATATATTAGCGTGATTGCAAATTATATTGATTTATACAAACATTCTATAAACAAGAAGTTAATATTAAATTACATTTTAAACTGTGTCTTTGCTAATTCGGCAACGTTTCGTTATTAAAAGAATCGGTTGCTTTGAACAAATCGGTTGAATAAAGGATTCTGTGACGGTTAAATAATGTTAATGTTTTAATGTTAAATTAATCTGAACATTATTTATGCAGGTGTAATCGTATCAATTCAGATGCAACTTCTGTGCCATGAATTTTATTGGTAGTGATTTGATTGGTAACAGCGCTATAGTGTCTTACTATTCTAATTGTATTTAATTACCGTATTCAATATAAGTCATTTCTCAGACACTAGATATGGATCTTTTAGATGAATTTAAGGAGTGCTGGTCTGGTCTTGGTCTTGACTCGGTCTCGCCCTGTCTTGGTCTTGTCTTGGTCTCAACACCACAAAGTCTTGGTCTTGTCTTGGTCTCGGCACACGCTGGTCTTGGTCTCGACTTGGTCTCGGTTTAGGTGGTCTTGACTACAACACTGGTCAATACAACTCAAAATAATGTTTGCAAACTAAAAGGTTTAATGAAATCAGCAAAAAAAAAAAGTTTAATTGCAACCATGCATTTATTTAAGTTGTGGTAACGGGTCACTTGTTAATTATTATTTTGTGACCTGTGGTATTACTGTAGGTCTCCTGTTTAAATCCCCTGCCTATTTTTATCATGCTGATAAACTACAGCACTTAGTGTGACTGAAGAAATTTAGTTACAATTGCCCCCAGTATCCCCTACTGCACATGACTTGTGATAGAATGAGCCAGTATGTACTGTATGAAGTTTAAAGGGTTAGTTGACCCAAAAATGAAAGTCATGTCATTAATGACTCACCCTCATGTCATTCCACACCCGTAAAATCTCCGTTCATCTTCGGAACACAGTTCAAGATATTTTAGATTTAGTCTGAGAGCTTTCTGTCCCTCCATTGAAATACTGTCCATGTCCAGAAAGATCATAAAAACATCATCAAAGTAGTCCATGTGACATCAGTGGGTTAGTTAGAACTAGAGTCGTGAACGCAGATTGACAATAGACCGGAAGAGAAGACAATGCAGAACAAAGTCGTAGTTTTTGTTATTTTTGGACCAAAATGTATTTTCGACGCTTCAAAAAGTTCTAACCAACCCACTGATGTCACATGGGCTATTTTGATGATGTTTTTATTACCTTTCTGGACATGGTATACCGTACATACATTTTCAATGGAGGGACAAAAAGCTCTCGGACTAAATCTAAACTATCTTAAACTGTGTTCCGAAGATGAACAGAGATCTTATGGGTGTGGAACGACATGAGGGTCATTAATGACATAATTTTCATTTTTGGGTGAACTAACCCTTTAATGTCAGTGTTTGAACTTGTTAGGCATAACGGTTCCACTCAGTACTGACCCCAATTCTGATAATTTCCTTACATTTGACCATAACCCTCTGAACAGTGGTGTCAATGCAGCAGCGGTTTAGTACATGAATGTGAAGAAAATGCTGCATATAGTGCAGTATATATTTCTATTTTTCTTTTTTTTCTTTTTTTAAACAAGTTCTGCCAATAAGTTTTTGATTTTTTCAGTTTGGCGCACACACTTTGTACATCCTGTGCCATCTCTCACTGCTTTGCATTATTGACAGCCTGTATCGCTCTTAGTACTGGCAGCACATCATCGGTCAACAACTTTAAGATCGGACCATTTTTGTTAGTCTCAGCAACTATACGGTGTTCTGAAGCAGCTGCGTTGACAGGCGCTGTGCCTCACTGCCACTCAGCATTCTTTCTTTTGTTAGTAACACCTGCAGAAAGACTGGCAGAAGGGTTTTTTTTTCTCTCTCTCTTTTTTTTCTCTAGTCTTGACTTCTGGAGGTTAGAAGTACTCTGTGATTGTCTAGTTGTTTCAATTAATTGAGAAATATAGATGTTTTCACTACATAGTGTTTACTCATTACTATAAAGAATTATATTTGTTTTATAATGGAGGTGGAACAAATTTCAAGCTAAAATGTGTAATTGCTGTGCCACTGTTGTTCCCTAAATATTTGAAAAATTCCTTTCTGAAAAATTCATTTCTTCTCTTATAACATTATCGGTAACACTTTACAGTAAGGTTCATTAGTTAACTACTAATAATGAACTGCACATTATCTTTGTTAATGTTACACTCTAAAAAAAAAAGGTTCTATATGGCACCAAAAATGGTTCTTGGCTCGTAATCATAGGGGAACCTTTTTAAGTGCTATATAGCACCAATTTTGGTGCTTCAGTGGTTCTTCAGCGGTGCTTCAGAGGTTCTTCACCGGTTCTTTGACTAAGGTGCTATATAGCACCGCTAATTATGGTGCTATATAGCACTGCTACCATATACAGAACATGTTAAGATATGGTGCTATATAGCACCAAAAGTGGTTCCTCTATGATTACAACGAAGAACCATTTTTGGTGCCATATAGAACCTTTTTTTTTTAGAGTGTAATTTCAACATTTACTAATGCATTATTAAAATCGTGTTAACATTAGTTAATGCACTGTGAACTAACATGAACAGCTGTATTTTTATTAACTAACGTTAACAAAAATTAACAAATGCAGTAACAAATGTACTGCTCATGGTTAGTTCATGTTAGGTAATACATCAACTAATGTTAACTAATGAAACCATGTTGTAAAGTGCTACCACATTATCTGTTTATACACTACCATTCAAAGGTTTGGGGCTGGTAAGATTTTTTGGTAACACTTTATTTTACAGTGTCCTTGTTACATGTACTTACTGTAGAAATAACAGTAAATTATGCATAATTACATGCAACTTACCCTCAACCAAACCCTAAGTGCATGTAGTTAATCAATATTACTCAGTACTTAAATGTATACTTACACTGTAACAATGACACCTTCAAATAAAGTGTAACCGATTTAAATTGATTTTTAAATATTATATTTATTTATTTATTTTTCCTGTGATAGCAAATCTGTATTTTCAACAGCCGTTACTTGGTAACACTTATAAGGTTGTATTAGTTAACATTAGTTAATGCATTAGTTAACATGAACTAACCATGAACACCAACTCTTCAGCATTAGTTAATCTGAAATACAAAAAAAAAAAAAATCCAGCTGATCATGGTTTGTTCATGTTAGTTCACAGTGCATTAACTAATGTTAACAAGATTTTAATAATGCATTAGTAAATGTTGAAATTAACATAACAAATAAATGCTTTATAAGTGCAGTTCATTATTAGTTCATGTTAACTAATGTAGTTAACTAATGTTAACTAATGAACCTTATTGTAAAGTGTTGTCACATGATAATTTAGAAATTATCTGTATTATTTTCAATATTGGAAACCGTAGTATTACTCAACATTTTTGTGGATGTCATGGTATTTTTTCAGTATTCTTTGATTAATATAAAGTTCAAAAGAACCACACTTACTGCATTTGAAATAGAAATGTCAAATGTCCTTACTATCGCTTGTGATGTAATTTAATTCATCCTTGCTGAATAAAATGATTAGTTTATTTAAAAACAGCAACCTCACTGACCCAAACTTTTGAATGGTGTAGGTTTAGTTAATTATAATAATTTATCAATTTATCTATATGAAACTGCCTAAAATGTTATGTCCATTTTTCATCAGGAATTATTTACAGATATCCAAGTTCTTTCAAAATCTTTCAATCCCCTTTTCAGAAACTGTCTGCAATTTATGTTTTTCTATTTACCCAGGAGCCCGGCGAAGCAATGCATACTACCGCGGCGTGTCAGAAACGGGCAAAACATTGTACTGTTCTGTTTTTCTCTTAATCTGAAGCAGTAATCAATTGGAAAATGGGCTGTAGAAATTGATTTAAATGCCACTGTATACTGCCTTCAAGGCCCTCTCAGATTAACAATGCTAATTTTCTTTGACCTGTATTCATTTGCATGTAAATTTCCAATTTGACTCTGAATATTAGAAAAACAAAAAAAATCGTTTGAGTGCCTCAAACTTACTGGATCTCCTCCGGACCAATTATAAACTGCTGTGGGTTTCTCTGCTTAATTCCCCTGACGAATAGAAGTCCAGAACGTGGTGTGTTTATTCATACATTGTCTAGCATAGAATTTAAATTTCAATGAAGCGCCGAGCGACTGGGCTAATTGGGTAAGGAAGTGCCGCAATCTCGGAGTGCAGCTTGGAATACTGTTGATGTAATTACGATCCATGCCGAGAGTACAGTAGGTGCGTTTGAAATTAATTAACTCCCCTTCTCGTGCTGTAGTTAATCCTAATGTTTCGGATTGTTTTGCTTTTGACAGTTCCCCCCCAATTATGCTGATAGTGAAAGTTAATCAATTCCTCCTGATTTGCTGCCCACTAAATGCTGTGGAACTCATTAGCTTATTAACCTCTGTTTTATATCAAGTGCATTTCGGGGTGCTTTTCCATCCCCTCCAGCACCTCGCTGTGTAAGTGATAGCACCTGTCAAATTACTGTCAGACAATTTGGGCTTATGACACACTAAATGTCCAGAGACCTCCCGGTCTTTTTAAATGGCACGTATGCACTAACAAGACTGAGCTAACGGCTTGAACGCCTCTTTGCAGGACTTTGTTATGAAGATAATCCGCTCTCTGGAGAGTCCGTCTTCAGTCATCCGTGCCAAGGCCTTCCTCGTTCTTCTGCAGGTCCTTATGTACAACAGAGAGATGCTTCTGCTCTGCTGTAACTCCAGGTAAACACTCTACACAATGAAATCCCATCAACCAACAGGGCAGAATACATTGAACAGAGCACATGTTATAGATCCGGTGAAATGCTTCTGTTCCTCAATAGCGCTGAGAGCCAAATATACACGGAACGGTAAACAAAAACACAAGCACAAAGGGAAAAGCAGGAGAGATGTTCCTATTGCGCACCATATACAAGTCCACACTACAAATAATTCCACATATGAATCAGAAAGAGACAAAGAGACCATCAGGGAGATGGAGATAGACTAAATCAATATCGTATATGTTTAATTAATAATTGGTGGAGAGATGTATGAGAGGGTGAAAACTCTATTGAGTCTGTTGCTCCACTGAACAGTAACTGTTTTAGTTGAAGGTTTTAAGAGTTTCAGTGACTGTCCTCTGTTATGACTGCAAAATTTCCACAAAATTTCTTCCCAACATTCATAATGTTTTAAACATCTCTAAATCTCCTTGCATGCATGATTGTTACAGATTTTGGCAAATGTAATTAATGCTTGCTCATACCAGTAAAGATGTGTAGATTTGTGAAATACATTTTCAATATTTAATTATGTATGATTTTTTTCTTCTACCTGTTTACAAGCCTTAAAAAGCACACATAAGAGCTGTATTTGTTATGTTTGAGCTGGGGGAAGTGTGACTCACTAAAGGAGTGTTTGCAAGGTTGTTTGAAAATATGCTTCTATATACTAAAAAAAAAAATGGTACAACAGCTGTCTCTGGAATTGTACCCTTTAAAATGGTTCTAATATGTACCTTTGAGGTACTAATATGCACAAAGGTGTACCTTTTGAAAGGATACCGCCCCAGTGTCACAGAATCTACATTCAGCCAAATTCAGAAGAGTTTCACAAAAAGAAAAAGTTGAAGTCTATAAATTTGGAAGGGAAAAAGTGCTCTGATTCTGCCTGGACCTAATTATTGCATTGCCCAACAGGAAAATGCTTGAGGTTTGAAGGTGAGTGTGTGAATGAGTTCAAAAACTTCTGTGGCGCTTCATACAGCTCTACACTATTGACTATGAATAACCAAGTTTTTTTGCTGGCAAGATTTCAATAATGTGACCACATCTACATTGTATAACAACACCAAGACCTCTGAAATAACAGTATTTAAAACATCATGGGCTATAAGATATACCTTTTTGGTTGGTAGAAAGTTAATGAAATCAAGAAATTAGAGAGTATACATGAAATTCAGAGATGATGGATTGTAGGTGAGAATTTATGATGGTCACCTTTATCTGAATGGGGATTGCAGGGGGAGAGCTGCCTCTAGATGCGACATGAAAACTTAAATAGATGAGTCTCTCTACTCATTTCCTCAAATAGGATTGGTCAAAAAGAGATTATGGTTAAAGATGGTTTACCTTCTAAAAAAAAAAAATTAATAATATCTATCTATCTATCTATCTATCTATCTATCTATCTATCTATCTATCTATCTATCTATCTATCTATCTATCTATCTATCTATCTATCTATCTATCTATCTATCTATCTATCTATCTATCTATCTATCTATCTATCTATCTATCTATCTATCTGTCTATCTATCTATCTATCTATCTATCTATCTATCTATCATATCAATAAAAACTATATATGTATGTGTGTGTATATGTATGTATATATTTATAAATGTATATGTTTTTTTCTTTTTGTGACGGTAAACCATCTTCAACCATAATCTCTTTTTGACCAATCCTGTTTGAGGAAGTGTCTGTGTGTGTGTATGTATGTATGTATGTATGTATGTATGTATGTATGTATGGTATATGTATATGCAGGGCCGTCGCAAGGGGGGTGCGAGGCCCTGTGCGAAGTTGACATGCGAGGCCCTCTATACAATTGATTTGCGCGCGCGTGTATGTGGCCGGGTATTGCTATAGTAACGAACCGAACTTTCGCATATCTGATCAAAAGTGGTTTGACCTATTTCAGATGCTGCAATTAGAATTTAAAATGGACTGAGTAAAACTCTATACAATCTTGACGTGTGTGATAGGCTATTGTGCTCACTGACATGCAGCATGCACGTCATATGTCACTCACACGCTCATAACAATTGTAAGATCTACTGCATAATGATAACCTAAGAACAACAATAATAATAAAGCAATTAAAGGATTAAAAGCGATCTAAGGGAATAACTAGCCTAAATATGAACGGTATGAAGAAACGTGCAAACATTCACTCTTATTCGTCTAATAGTGAAAACGCAAACATTTCTTGTCACATTAATTTATGATTTACATGACTTATAACGCATCATTTCATTTCAAGGCGGCTAAATTTCATAGAAAGTTGAGTAGTTTGTATCACTAGATAGTCTATTACTGTTGGTCACTGAACATTTCTATCGTAAAACAGTTGTCAGCTCAGCTGTACAGTACAAGCATCTCTCCACGAGCTCTCGCTGTTGTGGTTATGACTAACAGCAAGACCCGCCTTCTCTGATCTGATTGGCCACCTCGCTCATTCTGTCACTGACGAGCGCTGTTTGAACGGTGAAGCAGACTAGACTAAAACTTTTTAATCATTCTAACAAACAGATTTACTCATTCAACACTAAAACGGGAGCTCGTATCTCAGCTCTCATAAACAGTCTCTCTGACAGCGCGCAGAGTTGGCTGTCTCTGCTTACTGTGCTTCAACGCTTTAACATCACCTGTGTTTAAACTACAATGCTAAAAAACGCATGAAAACGACAAGCTTTCGTGACCGCGCAGCACAGCCCGACACGTCACATGAGCGTAACTGCAATAGAGACATATTAACGTTAGTCCAAAATCATTACCTACGTCGTGTCTACCGTCATATCGCTCACCCCATACGCCGGATTATATATATATAATAGTTTTAGTCCACGACCACTTGTTATATTTATGCCTCACCTTGAACTTCATCTTGTTGTTGCAACTCGGCAGCCTGATTAGTCTCCGTGATTGTGTTGGTTGTGCTGCTTGTAGTCGCAATATTGGCATTGACAAATTTATCCAGCGATCCTCTCAGTGACTTATGAAATTCTTCTTTCTTTTTAATTCTTTTCCTTTTCTCACCACCCAACGAAATCGGTCGCGCTCTCGTGCAGCACCCGACATTTTTTCCTCAGAGTGAGCGGCTCACAGTGGCGCGACCACGCAGAATGTCATATCGAAAATTTAAAAATAACAATAATAATTTACTGATTTTTTTTTTTTCACGTTTCAAGGGCGCAGCCCTTGCGACGGTACTGTGTATATGTATATATACACACTCACCTAAAAGATTATTAGGAACACCGTACTAATACTGTGTTTGACCCTCTTTCGCCTTCAGAACTGCCTTAATTCTACGTGGCATTGATTCAACAAGGTGCTGAAAGCATTCTTTAGAAATGTTGGCCCATATTGATAGGATAGCATCTTGCAGTTGATGGAGATTTGTGGGATGCACATCCAGGGCACAACGCTCCCGTTCCACCACATCCCAAAGATGCTCTATTGGGTTGAGATTTGGTGACTGTGGGGGCCATTTTAGTACAGTGAACTCATTGTCATGTTCAAGAAACCAATTTGAAATGATTCGAGCTTTGTGACATGGTGCATTATCCTGCTGGAAGTAGCCATCAGAGGATGGGTACATGGTGGTCATAAAGGGATGGACATGGTCAGAAACAATGCTCAGGTAGGCCGTGGCATTTAATTGATGCCCAATTGGCACTAAGGGGCCTAAAGTGTGCCAAGAAAACATTCCCCACACCATTACACCACCACCACCACCAGCCTACACAATGGTAACAAGGCATGATGGATCCATGTTCTCATTCTGTTTACGCCAAATTCTGCCACATTCAAAATTGCTTAAATCACCTTTCTTTCCCATTCTGACATTCAGTTTGGAGTTCAGGAGATTGTCTTGACCAGGACCACACCCCTAAATTGGTTGATTAGATAATTGCATTAATGAGAAATTGAACAGGTGTTCCTAATAATCCTTTAGGTGAGTGTATGTATATATATTGACTGCAAGACCATGTTTCTGTTCACTGCAGTCATGTTGATGGTGTGTTAAACATGTTGACAAGCATTAAGGTCACCATCTGCCGGTCTCCCTGACAGCGTCTGATGTATCACGTCAGTAGCCACGTTTCCATTACAGATTTGTGCAAAACTTTTGCGATATTTTCTAAAAGTCGATAAAAAAAATATTGCGAAATGATGGCGTTTCCATTAACTGATGTTATGCGACTAAAACCATTTTTTTCATCTCGTGATAAATCATTCCAAAAATCATGCTACGTATGTTGTCAGGTTTATGTATATCCCAGTCACCGCACGCCGTTATTTTTAATGAGACGTGCGTGTTATCCAAGCACTGATGGCAAGGAAAGCACCCCTACTTGAGCGGCACACATGAGGTGTAATGATAAATTGTGGCATTTTTTTATTCTATTGTTTTTTTACAAGTTTAATAAAGAACTTGTCTTCTGTCTAAACATACCATCATCTATAAAGAATGAGACTTTTACATACGCCAGGTTATTGTGACGCATTGCCACATACAGAGACGAGCGAAAAGTTTGAATTTGCATGGTGGTAACTCAAATTTTTTTTTTTTACCTCTTCGTTATTTTGGCTTGGAATTTCGTTTGTTGTAAATATGAACTGAATTTAGAAATGCTTTTGAAATGAAAAACTTTTCGTTTAATAAACAAAATATATTTTTGAAATGAAGACAGCGTTTGAAGTGGAGTGCAAAATAATCAGTTCCCTGAGTCCACGGCCTTTGCTGTTATTGAGTGTACACAACTAAAAGTAGACAGTTTACTATTTATAATTACGTCTTGCACTTAGCCTATCTGTATGGCTAAAAATGACAGAGTATTGTGAGTTGTTTGCGCTGGAATAAAGAAAAAATCCATCAGAAGGTGGCGACGATGACTTCATCGGACAGAGGGTTAAAGAAAACGTAGCCTATTTAATTTCATATAGTTAGGCTATGTCTAAATATTATAATCTTTTAATTTCATATGTTGATTATGAAAAGTGAGCAGCATGAGTAAGGCACATAATCAGATGCGCATATGTCCGGGGACATGGATTGAGCATTTCATTAAATTGTGTTTTCTAGAAAGTATTAATTTAAAATGTATTTTGTTTTGTATAAATTGTATTTTAATTTTGATCAATGTTTAATCAACTATTTGGCTGTATATTTAAAAAATAAGAAGCAAACCATGGATTGACGTGCTGGCATGTTTCCTCAGTCTTTGAGCAAGGCTGAAACTATAGCGTCTTTCTGTTTTAATACATTTGTTGAATATATGTCTTAATTACAGAAGGCCTATAGATAGTTATGATATTTGTGGTTGCACCGGGGTCCGTCATTATAAAGTTACGCCACTTTCCTTATTAGGAGAAAATATATGTCGTTTTAACGACATAAGATCTCGTTATTAGACATACTTGAGTGGAAAAAAATAATATGTAGGCCCTATGTGGGGGCAATGCATGACCATACCAGGTGACCTGTAAATGCGAAAAAACTGTTTCCATTGCAGTTTTGCGAAAATTTCCTTTTTTGAATTGCCTGAAAAACCACCTCATGTGAGCGTAAAACATTTTTTGCGATATATGGGAGTTTTTGCGAAATTGACGCGTTTCCATTGGGCGTATTTTCAATTCGCAATTTCAATTTGTGCAATTTGAAGGGTAATGGAAACGCAGCTAGTGTTAGCCAGTAGAGCATGTACTGTAAATGCACGTACATTATTTGATGTAAACCAGGCCTCACTGCAAGCTGTAATTTGACTTGTGAATTAATTTTAATTAATTAAATGGATAGTTCAACCATATATACTTTTTCTCCCAAACTCCCGTCAGTGGCCACCAAAATTTGAAATTGAACCAAGTTAAATTGATACCAAACATAAATGCATTTAAAATACAGAGGACTAAAGATAACAATAGCCAAATAATATTCTACTATTTATTAACGAAACATGGCATTTTTCATACATGCAGAGACAACTGTAAGTGCTAAATTAATAGATTTCCCTAAAAAAAATGAATACTGAGACTGCTCAAAAATCTCATTAAATTAAAATACAATCAACAGTACACATTCATTATTTTACCCAGCTCTTTTTGGCTTGGCAATAGATTGGCTTGACCTCAAACTGTGAAACCAATGACAGAAACAGGCCGATCATTTAAAACTTTCACATTCTCCATAATTGAGTCTCTTTGCCTCAATCTAACATAAGAAGAATGGATCTTGAAACTGATCTCATTATTCCTTTTGTATGTACATCTTCAGAATATAACCGGTCATTTTCTTTAATCATGTTCTCCTAATTCATCTATATTTAATTTGAAGTCAGTCTTGAACAGCTGAAGCTCCTAATTGCTCTCATCACTGTCTTACAAACACAGGATGTCTGTCATCACTAGCATTTCCTCTTCCCGGGGATGAGATGTGCTCTCTCTTCTTGCTCGCTCGCTCTCTCTCTCTCTCTCTCTCTCTCTCTCTCTCTCTCTCTCTCTCTCTCTCTCTCTCTCTCTCTCTCTCTCTCTCTCTCTCTCTCTCTCTCTCTCTCTCTCTCTCGCTCTCTCTCTCTCTCTCTCTCTCTCTCTCTCTCTCTCTCTCTCTCTCTCTCTCTCTCTCTCTCTCTCTCTCTCTCTCTCTCTCTCTCTCTCCATCTCTCTCTCCTCATCTCTCTCTCCTCATCTCTCAGTCTTCCTCATTTTCTCCTTCTACCTCCGAGTCCAAGCAGTGCTGCACTGATGGAGTGTGTCAGAACTGACCCAGCGTTCCATCTCCCAGAGTGAGAGTGTTTCCCCGCTGTTCTCATAAACACTTCTCTAATTAGCAGTGCAGCGTCTGCTGCATGCAGCCCTGTCAGATGAGTGCTGCAGCCCGCCTCAGACATGTCAAACCGGATGCGTCGTGTCCAGCCCCTCTCTGGTCAGAGCAGACACATTGAATTCTCCCAGTTTCTAGATAAGGGGATGTTTTTAACTCAATAAGATGGCAGCAGAGCTCAGAGGTAGTGAGGAGATGTCTCTGTTCTAGGATTGGTCCTCTGGAGGTTTCTGATGGAGGAGGGGTTGGAGCTCTACTGGAGTTTTTAATTTGAACATTGAGATAAGAGTTTCATTTTAGAGACTGCAGAAATTGACATTTATTTTTTAATTTTTTTTACAAAACGGTGATAAATACTAACCGCTACTGCTGTTAATGTTAACCAGTAACAATGTGTTTGTGGCGTTTCCCTAACATCCATCTGGAATTAATTTTTCATATTTAATGTGCTTCCCTATAGCTTCATAGTGCAAGCTTAGTGATTTAGATCTGTTTTATGCACGGTCTCTGTCTTTTTTACAGATCAGTGCAACTATACTGGGTTGTCAGGGTGTTGCTATGGTGTTCTGGGTGATTTTTAGGTGGTTACTGACCCAAGTTAAAAAAAACAAAACTACCCAAAATTTCTATGATATTCTTCATAGGTCTTGCTTGTCCCCTCCTTCAATGCAAAATTTTGCGGGCGAAAAAAGGTCCTTTTGTCAATGAGTGTAGCAATGTGTGAAGTAATTGTCAAACCTAGCAGATTACTGCTGTTCAGTACGGTGAATTAGCAGGACCAACTTGAACACAAGCCAAATCTGCTTGGGGAACTTTTTTTCCCTTTCACGCTGAACTCCCAATTACGTGGATTCCTATTGAAATGACTAGATTTCACCTGCAAAATTTCACTGAACAATGATGAATGTGACCGTACCTTAAAGGCCGTACCAGCGAACTTGGCATTAGTATAAATTATTCTTTGATTAGAGCTTTTATGTATTGTTTATCTACAGGCATGCTACCAGTAAAGGTTAGAGGTGTGACATTTCCGACAAACGTGCACTAAGCGGTTAGCGAATCACAACACACTGGGCCAGCTAACCAATCTGAGCCCATTGCGTATTTTTGAGGGACTGGCTTCATACAACCCGGAAACCATCAGACCGTTTTTACAAGGAGGGACAGAGCAGTGTAGAATAAAGGTAAAATATATGAAAAAGAATGCAATTTTTTTAAAACAAAGCATGAACACATGTTACAATGTACCCCACAAACACAATCAAGCCTTCGAAAGAATGTGTTTTACCACCCCTTTAACAAAACGCTATTGACGTTTCCAAAAAGGGGAGGAGCTGCTAACAGCTGGAGCCGTTTCAGGGGAAATCACATCAACACATTGAATAATTCTGCGTGTTTCAAGGCACTTCAGTGGACCTTTAAGTCTATTCCAGTCTATAAGTCAAATTGTTTCAGTAGTAACTTAGGCCCCGTCCACACGAAGCCAGTGCTTTCCCTGTCCAATCTTTTTTTTTTTCCTCATTTCAAGAAATATCTGCGCACAATGAAATCAATGAAAACGACTCAAAACGATGTAGTATACATGCCAGACCAGTATGTGGCACTGTAATTCTGCCCCATAAATACATTAAAATGGAGAAGAAGAGTTGTTGCTAGAAGGGGTACAGCAATGGTAGGAAGTGAGGCAAAATCTTACACTAAAATAACAATAAATAAATGTGCTACTTACCAGATGTGTTTTATTAACGCCTACACCCTAAACCTACCCTTACAATAATGCAAATACAGTAATTAAATGACGCAATATTGATGAGTGCATGCCCAGTGCCCGTAGTTGTATCCCTTTCAAGTGTTTCCCACGCGGGACGTGGTGTGATGACATCACCGTTTCACAAAATGTACAGATTGGCTGTACACACGAAAACACAAGGGTGTCGTTTTCAGATTTTATCTACTCTGGGACCCGGTTTAAAAAAAATATTGGATTCATGCTCCCGAAACGCTGATACAGTAAAAAAAAATTTTCCTTATACAGCTAAACGCGTCTCCGTGTGGACGGGGCCTTAGTTGTCTTACAATGAGCTACTAATGACATTTCCACTAATCTTCTCGTTAAAGGATTAGTTAACTTTAAAATGAAAATTAGCCCATGATTTACTCACCCTCAAGCCATCCTAGGTGTATATGACATTCTTACACAAACGTGGCACTACACTTTAGAAGGCCTTTATTAACCCCCCAGAGCCGTGTGGAGCAGTTATATGACGGATATGTGCACTTTTATGGACTTCATAAACGAGGCACCAATTCACTGCAATTATAATGCTTGGATTAGCCAGTACTTTATTTAATATAACTACAATTTTATTCATCTGAAAGAAGAATGTCATATACAGGTGCAAGCCTTAAAAGTTAAAATGCATACACTTGACAAAGTTAACTGGAGACATAAGTGAAAGTGATCTGGCTTCAGGGCTCGCGCATTTTCAGAGACACGACGCGGATCGGTCTCTGTGTCACAGAAAACAGATTGCAAGCACTGCAGTGCGATGTTTTTCATATTGATGTTATTGAATGGTGTAAAATCACTTGAATGTTCAAACTGGCAAGCCTTTAAACATACAATTGACAAACTTTCGTGAGTACGCTGTCTGCATGTGTTGACCTCGTGTGGCATTATGTTTTTAAGGGGAAATTATTAACACGATTAAAAACCGAAATAACCGACATAGAAAAATTCAGTCGGTTAGAGGTTCTGAATTTTGTTTTGATTAATCGTCCAGCCTTAGTTGTAAATACTTATAAAAGTTAATGATTACAGTAGATTTAATTTGAGTTAGTTTCGTGTAGCCAGCTTTCATTGGTGAAGGACCGCCAAAGAATACATTTGACTGACATGTTATGCAACCAATCAAGGTTCGTTTTGTTACGCGTCATGTTTAGGGGCATGAAAATTTCCCTTGCAATAACAGACCCGCGTGCATCTATAAATGATTAATTCAAGAGAGTTGTGCAAGTTTACCGCAACGATGGAGCCGCGAACTTCATACTTTTGAAAATCCAGCGTTTAGTTGATCCTGGTAAGCACTCATTGTCACAGTTGTAAACACAACAGCGTTCTTCTTCTGCGAGGAAGTTTGGCTTCACGGCATTTGTTTCCAAGCGGACCGTTAAAAAACTTGACGCACACAGCCTGTGGACATCCTTTAGAATTCAACAAATCAGATGAAACGTCAAAATTGCTTTAGAGTCATTAACTGTTTACACCCCAATTAACAGAAATAACTGCAAATAAATACACCGTGCATTTATTTATGAGTTTCACACCACCCTGGAGGACTTTTGGCACTCTCCTCTTCACAGAACTGCTTCAGCTCAGTGATATTTGTAGGCTGAACTGCGTGTTTTAGATTCTGCCTTGCTTTTATGTTTTTGAATATTGCCTTGTTGCATTACCCAACTGTGTTTCAGCTTTAGTTCACAGATGGATAGTTAAACATTCTCTGCTACACATCAGAATTCTTGGTTGCTTCAACTATAAGGCATCCAAGGTCCTGATGCATCAAATCATTCCCATATTTTGAATTATATGTCCATAAGACATTGTTCCAAAACTCTTGATTGATCGGGCTCCTTTACCATGGGCCCCATTTTTCCAGAGGGTAGATGTACACTGACATTAAGGTTTGTAAAACAATTTTTTTTAATTTTTTTTATGTTAATTGTGTCTTCACAGATAATGGACCTTTTTCACATTTCCAAGGTTCTGGAAAGTCATAATAGCTGGGTAAATATATAGTGGTGAATTGAAACTACAACAGATACCTGTATAATCTTTGCATTCCCAATTTCAAGAGAAAAAGAGATTGATTACTTTGATCACAAGAGAGAAGCATGTCAAATATGCCATCACTCCCTCATCTGTTGTATTATAAACGCACAAGCAGCAGGATTCACAATTTTTTTTGCAATTTGCTAATATATTTACTAAATATTAGTAAAATATTTAGTGTTAAATGTTGCTAGATTTACGTTGTTAACTATGGAAACGCGTCGTCAAAGTCTGTGAAAAGAGTCCATTTTGCTTTTGTCTTGCTCTTGGAGAGATTTCGTCAGGATGACCCCTCATTGTATGAAGTGAACATACTGGCAAAATTTAACAGTGATATAATTGCATTTTTTTAAGTTTTGCAATTACCTCCACCACATGGAAAATGAAAAGGGTCTTTTTTTAAAGCACTTACAAATATGCTAATGAATGGGTTGATAGAGATATTAGGCTCTGGTTGCTCTAGTTGTTGGATAGTGCACAAAAATCAGCTCCGAATGGATTATTGATTGTTTACCAGGTTATTTTATTAATAGGCTCCTGGTAAAGAAGGTTTGAGTGTCCTTGGTTTAAATGGTGCTGTTCTCATGCATCTCTGCCTCCTAGTGCTGCCCACTCTTTAGATTAGAATCCATTAATCAGGAAATCTGGTCTATTTTCTGCATAGCAAGTAGATCTAAAGCTGCTGCCAGACACTAATCAGTTTTCAAATGAATTCTGTCTGTGCCCTGACACACCTAATTCATATAATCAAGGGTTTGGTAATTGACTGATAAGTTGAAAATGTTGCCTCAGAGCAGACAAAAACCAAATATATGACCCCATTCTGTGGGTCTATAAGAACCGGTTCACAAATCACTGCATTACAGCTCGAACTGTCAGGATAACAAAGAACCACTTGGGAATGAAATGTTACCCTGTCACTCCTGTTGTTCCCAGTCATTCAGTCAAGAAACGATCTCGCGTAGGATTCCAATTATAACCGTATGCATGTAGAGCCATAAGCGCACAGCAGTCCTGGCACCCAGTAAATGTAATTTATTGTGCAAGTCACAGTTCCCTTTTCTCATTTCTGTTCTTCCTCAGGTAATGTAGCGGCTGGCTCGCCATGTCCGTCTAATAAAGGGCTGCTTGATCTTAACATCTCGGAATAAATGGTTTTGTAAATCATGCTCATGTCTCCAGATTTTCATTTTCTCCCTCATACCTCCTCACCTACGAGCACTGAGTATCCCTGACATCCGACAACAATTCATTCTGAGAGAGGGAAAATGATAGCCTTTTGGGAAGAGGAAATTTATTATAGACTAATCCAGTCTGGCAGCAACAGAACTCCATTGGTGCACTTGTAAATACCAAGGTTGTCATTATTGCCTCTCTCCTGTCAGTAAGCGGAGGTATGTTGGAATTTAGGACCCTCAGAGTGCTTGCTTTATTTTAAAATGTAGAATTAATCAAAGAAAAACCTTGATGGAGATGTTTCTTTCAGAATACTGGCAAATACGAATTATTGAAGGGTGAAACCTTATCCAATAGTGTTTATAATTACAATTGATGATAATAGTGCACAAAAAACACAGCTGGTAAGAAGGAATTTCCCAAGAGAACTTGAAGGCAGCATTACATTAGACAATAGCAAAAACATGCGAGAAGCTGCATAATATTTTTTTTCCAGAAATTTCACCACAGGCATGTTTTTCCAATAAGCCTGGGTTACATTTAAAGGTGGGGTTTAGTGAAGGGTCACCACTTCAGTAGAGTTTTTAAGAGACCTGTTGGCGTTTGAGTTTAGGTGGGGGGTTTTTGTTTAGTTTTTTTTTTTTAAACAAAGGCAAAGTACAAGTTCCACTTCCATTAAACGATTAAATGGACACATCGTTTGTTAGATTATTGAAATGAGGGGAGGGGGGGGGGGGGGGGGGGGTATAGAGTTATTAGAAGACCACACAGCCTAGGCTGTGCAAAGAGTTTTTCATCTCATCAATTTTATTAACGCTGAGAAAGTGTAAGGATCATTCCTTTGAACTCAAAGCTTAATCAAATGAATTGCATACCTGAAAATGCTCTCTCTTCAAATTACTCCCAAGATTCTAAGAGAAGAGCTTTGCTTTAAAGCTTCTGTCAATTATGAGTGTAGCTCTGTTCTGCTTGACCCTGGAAGAAAGACTTGGCTGAAGAGAAAATGAGAACTGAAGAGAAAATGAGAACTGGAAGGCTGTGGTGGATTATAGCACAGATGACATTCAAAGCAATCAATCGTGTTTCTTGGTTTTGATGTTCTTTGTGGTTCTTTTTGCTGATGTCACTCACAATGCAGTTGTTTTTGTATTTGAATTTCATAAGTTGTTTATTTAGATGATGGTGATACTCACATGTGCTTGTTAAGGCAAGAATTACTACTTTGCCAAAACTAAACTTGGGTATTAAACTTTTGGTGCTCTTCTTGAATTTTTTTTTTACAGAGTACAGACATTAATTATTTTTCAAATTTTGTAAATTATTAAGAGCTGCTATTAAGGTTTCTAAGCGATCAGACTTACCCTTTTTCTCCAGCGGTCAATAACATGGATGTGAATGGTAAAATACTATTAACTTTCCAATTAACTTAACCCATTCCAAGAGGGACCAGAATATCAGAGACTTGTAGGTTGCCTCTTTTAACTTAGGCCAGTAAGTCAGGACCTTGAAAACACCTTAGCATAACCACCTAGAATGCATGGTTATGGTGACAAACATTTAAATATATTGCTTTGAATGCAGATGCTAATCCTAGTAGTTTTTCAGATGGAGAACAACTAAGATCCATTCATCCTCATACAAGCATTGGCCCAAATCTTCCCTGCATAGGTTAGAAGAAATCCAATTCAGCCATAAGCTCCAATGACTTTATTTTTCTCTCTCAAGGGAACAATTTATTGGGCTGTAGCTTTCCAACACATTGAAACACACATCACATAGAATCAATGGAGGTCACCTACACAGCCGTCAAGCTCAATCAGACTAATCTAAGAACAAACAGCATTCTCTGCAGATGAGCTCAATGCCAGGTAAGATCGGGAATGTAGCCCACACACTCCATTTGTGTTGTATTTTTGCTTGATATCTGAAAAAAACAATTGGGAAATGGTGGGCTGTGTTGTTTGCAATCTTTGCATACTTTGCATACTTGAATAAATGGCCATTGCAACAATGTTAAAGGCTCTGTGAAGGAGGAGGCGCGACGCTGCGAATGTTCAACATACATTATATTGACAAAAGTGAACTTTAATGAGCTATAATTAAGCTTAAGTTATTAAGCTTTAATGAAGCTTCAACTCTTCTGGGAAGGCTTTCCACAAGGTTTAGGAGCGTGTTTATGGGAATTTTTGACCATTCTTCTAGAAGAGCATTTGTGAGGTCAGGCACTGATGTTTGACGAGAAGTCCTGGCTCGCAGTCTCCACTCTAATTCATCCCAAAGGTGCTATATCATGTTGAGGTCAGGACACTGCAGGACAGTCAAGTTCCTCCACACCAAACTTGCTCATCCATGTCTTTATGGACCTTGCTTTGTGCACTGGTGTGCAGTCGTGTTGGAACAGGGAGGGTTTATCCCCAAACTGTTCCCACAAAGTTGGGAGCATGAAATTGTCCAAAATGTCTTGGTATGCTGAAGCATTGAAGGCCAATTTATACTTCTGCGTCGAGTGTACACCGTAGCTACACCGTAGGTGCGCTTACCCTATGACGTACCCTGATGCGCACCTCTCCAAAAATGTAACAACGTGTCAATTCTACGTGGACCGCGAGTGCTGTGATTGGTCTACCAGAACCCCTCCCTCAGGTCAATAAATAAATAAATAAAATCTGCGAAAGGAGTGTGTGTGTCCAGAAATGGGATGATAGTTTCATCCTTATATCTGCTATATAACACAATATTATGTAGTGCAGAGATTGTTTATGTTAGTGAATAAATACATAGATCCGCTGTGTAAAGTTTTTATTTATTTTCTCATTAAAACCAAAGATGTTTATCAGTGATTGTATATCAAGAACAGGGACACATCACAATGGGTGCATTTCATTTTGTGATTTCAACGGAATGAATAGTCTTCGCAACAGCAATCGGTTGAAGCGCTCGTCTGCACGAGCCATCGGTACTGAAAACAGCGGCCACGAGAACTCTGCATGATTTCAAAAACGCATTACAGCACCAGATCGCCTCTTATGTAACTCTACTAATCAACTAGAGATGCATAATTTGTATTACATACAACAACTCAAGCTGCAAGAAAAGCCGCTATCTGACCCCATGACGGCTGCTGATACTCCGACAATGTAAACAAGCTGCTTCTTCTTCGGCTTTTGCCTTGATACTTTTGGTTACCATCATGTGGAATTGCACATTGACGCAGACAACAACGCAGAAGTATAAATGAAAACCAACGCGTAACTTGCGCCGTAGAGGTTATGGCGTAGGTCCGACGCAGAAGTATAAATCAGCCTTAAGAGTTCCTTTCCTTGGAACTCTTTGGAACACACCATAATCCCCACTCCACCAAACTTTATGACTTCTGCGCACATTGTGCGCCTCAGCATGTGCTGACCCCGTTCAGATTTATCATTTTGTGGCTGAGTTGCTGTTGTTCCCAATTGCTTCCAATTTGTTATAATGCCACTCACAGTTGACCATGGAATATTTAGTAGTGAGGAAATTTCACGAATGGACTTATTGCACAGGTGGCAACCTATCACGGTACCACGCTTGAATTCACTGAGCTCCTGAGAGTGACCCATTCTTTCACAAATGTTTGTAGAAGTGTCTGCATGACTAGGTGCTTGATTTTATACACCTGTGGCCATGTAAGTCATTGGAACACCTGAATTCAATTATTTGGTGGGGTGTCCCAATACTTTTGGCAATATAGTGTAACTTCATTCACAAAATAAACATTCATATCAAAACAAAAGTAAAGTGGCAGCCCCTCATGGATGACTGCCACATAAACTAAAACAAAACAACAACATAAAGTCCAGACCTGGTCCTCTTTTGTCCTCCACTGTCGTCACTAATTTTTTCCTTCCGGAGACCAGTTTGACACTGGTTTGGCAGGTGACACTCATTAGCACTTGCGTCACTGGCCGCGCTCCCTTCCCACAGCTCTCTGCCCCTCCCTTACCACAGCCGTATTGAGAGGAATCAAATAGCCCTTGATCTTTTGAAATCATAGATCAATATGCCATGAAAATATACCGTAACTTTCATAGATAGGTGACAATGTACTTCACATACCACTGATGCCCATTTGTTTATTCGAAAACCCCAGAAGCATTAAAGGGTTAGTTCACCCACAAATTTAAATTCTGTCATTAATTACTTACCCTCATGTTGTTCAACACCCGTAAGACCACAAATGAAGATATTTTAGTTGAAATCCGATGGCTCAGAAAGGCCTCCATTGGCACAATGTACTTTACACTCTCAAGACCCATAAAAGGTACTAAAGACGTTGTTACAAAGTTACATCTCACTATAGTGGTTCTACAATAACTTTATGAAGCGACGAGAATAGTTTTTGTGCGCAAAATAAACCTAAATTACGACTTATATAGTGATGACCGATTTCAAAGCACTGCATCATGAAGCTTCGAAGCGTTATGAATCAGCGAGTCGAATCATGATTCGGATCGTGTGTCAAACCGCCAAACTGCTGAAATCACGTGACTTTGGCGATCCAAACCGCGGTCACATTTATTTACATAGCACTTTATACAATAGATAGCTTTAAAGGGGGCATCTCATGAAAATCTAACTTTTTCCGTGTTTAAGTGCTATAATCGGGTTCCCGGTGCATCTACCAACCCAGAAAATGTGACAAAGGACAACCCAGTAAGTTTTGGTAAGCCTTTTTTCTGCGAGCATGTGAAAAAAAGAGCCGCTCCGATTTCTTTCCCCTTCTGATGTAGGAAGGGCATCTTATTATAATATTACCGCCCCTTAGTGGCGCCATGGGTGGAAATGTGCAGATTATTTTGTTTTCGCAAGGGGTCAACAAGACCCTTGTGTGTATTTGACAGTTTAAACACGTGAAAGAGAAGTTACTCACGAGACTTGACGTCTGACAGCCGGTTGTCTGTGTGTGCGCTTCAGATAAGTGTGCTCAGAAATCAATCCATTAGAAGTTTTAACTAATATAGATTTAAAACGTGTGGAAATAATAAACTTTAATGATGAAATAAAAATATGCTATTCGTGAGAGTGATCGCATTATAGATGATAATCAAAACCAAGCAGATGTCCTGGTAGTATTTGGCAGAGAATCCGATTGAGGCAGGAACTGTGTGGAGAGGGAGTGGCACGCAGCAGCTCATTTGCATGTAAAGGCACATGCACTAAAACCTATATTATCTGTCTGCAATACCGGAGGCTGCACTTTTAGGACCGCCGCAGTTTCATGGCTGCATTTCTAGGATTTTTTTTTTTCTTGATTGACTGTGCCATCTAGCAAACTTTTTCCACCTTATTTTTAACAAATTACTTCAGTTAATTACTTCAATAAGTTTAAATATTTCAACAGGGTTACCAATGGGGATGTTCAGGGATAGGGGTTGGTTAGGGCAATATGTCAGTTAAACAACTAAAACTAAAACATTGCTTAGGGTCCTAGAACTGTGGTCCTGAAAATGCAGCCTCTGGGTTTGCAGGCAGATGCTACTCCAATATAACACCCTGTTATTGACTGTAGTCAGAAATTGGTATTTACAACATGGATTTATAAATGATCTGTGAGGTATTTTAAGCTGAAACTTCAGACACATTCTGGGGACACCTGTGACTTAAATTACATCTTGTAAAAAAAATTACTTAAAACCAAACAGCTTTACAGTATTAAATGTGAAAAACAGTGTCAATGTTGCTTTTAAATTAGAATTTCACTTAATTTTTTACTATAAAGCGGCTTTCCAGTTTTTATGATTTTAATCACAGACATTTCACCTTGACGGACTGATTAGAGGAAATGAACATAAGAAGTGCCCACCTCAGTACACACCTATCTATAATGTATTCGCCACGGCCCAATGGTAGTTTGAAAGTGTTTACCAGCCGCAAGCAAAATCTTCTGGAGAGTTTGCTTTGTTTCGAACTCCCAAAACAAACACAAAAAAAACGTTTTGATTTTGTTCGAAATTACATCACACCAGTTAGTTATTAAATTTAGCTTAAAAGAGTAAACTTTGGGCTGTACATGTCTGTATGTAGAACACGGCTCTGCTTGTCTTCCCAAAGGATCTTAAGCCGCGTTTCCACCACAGGAGCTTTCCCTAGGAACTAGGGACTTTGGGGTGGTACTCAATGTGTTTCGACCGTAGGAACCGGGGTCTAAATGAAGTTCCAGGTAAAATTTTCCCCCTAAAAACAGCCCTGCTTGCGAGGTAGTACTTTTTCAAAGTTCAGGAACTTTCGGGGGTTGGGACTTGGGCGCTGAACATGCTGATTGGTTGAGCTCACCCAGCATTTTATTTCAACCTAAAAGTCTGTTGCGGTGCGTGCAATAAGAGTTGTTTGCTATTTGAATCAACAATGAAGTTTAAAAAATACGGACCGACGACGAGATTCAGGCTTTATTAAGTGTATTTGCGGAAGACGAAATCCAGTGGGCTCTGGAAAGCTGGGTGCAGTTCTATGTCACCGGACTAATCTTCATGGTACTTTAGACCGCAATGGAAACGCAGACAGCGACAGGTCTGGGGAAAAAAAGTTCTTGTGAAAAAAGTTTCTGGGACAAATTGTTCCGGGTAATTTCAGTGGAAACGGGGCTTTAGAGATAGTAAAGAGTGACTTAACAAAATGTATAATTTCAGTCTTGTCTTAGTTTGAGTGACACATTTTCAGCACACGTTTTGTTGTTGTGATGCAATAGATAGTAATACAAACTTTCATTTTAACAGGAAGGGTAGGGCAGTGCAAACTTTATAGAGTTGAGTTTTAACATTTTGGAAGTAAAAATCATATTAATTTTCTCTATAGACAGATTTTATGCTGGAGAGCTACATAATTGGACTTAGTAAAAAGAATCATATTAATTTGTTCCTTTATGTATTCATAGAAATTATTCAACATGATGACTTCACTCTTTAAATATAGGATATTTAGCTGTTGTACTGCTTTAGATTTTAACGGCTTTCTTTCTCTGCAGTCACACATTTCTGTTTACTGGACGTTGAGGGGTTTAAAGCTTTTCGTTTGGTTGGCACTATCAACAGTGAGGAAAATAAGTATTTTAACACCCTGATATTTTTTCAAGTTCTCCCACTTAGAAATCATGGAGGGGTCTGAAATTGTCATCGTAGATGCATGTCCACTGTGAGAGACATAATCTAAACAAAAACAATCCAGAAATCACAATGTATGATTTTTGAACTATTTATTTGTATGATACAGCTGCAAATAAGTATTTGAACACCTGAGAAAATCAATGTTAATATTTGGTACAGTAGACTTTGTTTGCAATTACAGAGGTCAAACGTTTCCTGTTGTTTTTCACCAGGTTTGCACACACTGCAGGAGGGATTTTGGCCCACTCCTCCACACAGATCTTCTCTAGATCAGTCAGGTTTCTGGCCTGTCGCTGAGAAACACGGAGTTTGAGCTCCCTCCAAATATTGTCTATTGGGTTTAGGTCTGGAGACTGGCTAGGCCATGCCAGAACCTTGATATACTTCTTACAGAGCCACTCCTTGGTTATCCTGGCTGTGTGCTTCGGGTCATTGTCATGTTGGAAGACCCAGCCTTGACCCATCTTCAATGCTCTAACTGAGGGAAGGAGGTTGTTCCCCAAAATCTTGCAATACATGGCCCCGGTCATCCTCTCCTTAATACAGTGCAGTCGCCTGTCCCATGTGCAGAAAAACACCCCCAAAGCATGATGCTACCACCCCATGCTTCACAGTAGGGATGGTGTTCTTGGGATGGTACTCATCATTCTTCTTCCTCCAAACACGTTTAGTGGAATTATGACCAAAAAGTTCTATTTTGGTCTCATCTGACCACATGACTTTCTCCCATGACTCCTCTGGATCATCCAAATGGTCATTGGCAAACTTAAGACGGGCCTTGACATGTGCTGGTTTAAGCAGGGGAACCTTCCGTGCCATGCATGATTTCAAACCATGACGTCTTAGTGTATTACCAACAGTAACCTTGGAAACGGTGGTCTCAGCTCTTTTCAGGTCATTGACCAGCTCCTCCCGTGTAGTTCTGGGCTGATTTCTCACCTTTCTTAGGATCATTGAGACCCCACGCGGTGAGATCTTGCATGGAGCCCCAGTACGAGGGAGATTGACAGTCATGTTTAGCTTCTTCCATTTTCTAATGTTTGCTCCAACAGTGGACGTTTTTTTTTCCACCAAGCTGCTTGGCAATTTCCCTGTAGCCCTTTCCAGCCTTGTGGAGGTGTACAATTTTGTCTCTAGTGTCTTTGGACAGCTCTTTGGTCTTGGCCATGTTAGTAGTTGGATTCTTACTGATTGTATGGGGTGGACAGGTGTCTTTATGCAGCTAACGACCTCAAACAGGTGCATCTAATTTAGGATAATAAATGGAGTGGAGGTGGACATTTTAAAGGCAGACTAACAGGTCTTTGAGGGTCAGAATTCTAGCTGATAGACAGGTGTTCAAATACTTATTTGCAGCTGTATCATACAAATAAATAGTTAAAAAATCATATATTGTGATTTCTGGAATTTTTTTTTGATTATGTCTCTCACAATGGACATGCACCTATGATGACAATTTCAGACCCCTCCATGATTTCTAAGTGGGAGAACTTGCATAATAGCAGGGTGTTCAAAAATACTTATTTTCCTCACTGTATATCGGCTATTCTCGAAAGGGTTTTACCAAGAATATCCCTGAGCACAGAACTTCTGTGTTCATTTCAGTGCCAATTACAATTCAATAGAGTTGAGTCACTTAGCAACTATTTCAAAGGGAAGATTAAATCTTACATTATTGAGTTTTGGCCATCCAAACAAGCTGTCTTTTAAATTATTTGAATGCTCATTTTAGCTTGTGTTTGTATTAGTTTGGTCAGTGCAGATTTAATATTTCAGGTATTTGTTAGGTTTGCATCCAGGTCCCGGTTCTCCTCTTTGTCAAGTGTGCTAGTTAAGTAGGCGATTGCTCTCTCATTGGAGTTTAATCCAGTGTGTTCCCTCTAGTCCTCTGTTCAAACTTACTTTCAGCCTCTGGTATAATTGCTGGGTGCATTTCCTTCCCACACTGCTGGGCTCTGTGCAATTTTCTCACTGTTTGCTTTTTCATCCGTGTCTAATTTGAGAGACGCGCCTCAGCAGAAGTGAGTGTGTGTGTGTGTGTGTGTGTGTGTGTGTGTGTGTGTGCGTTTGTTTGCGTGTGCCAGTTTGCATGCTTGTGTGTTATGAGAGGCTGGGAGGAACTGACTCGCTTACAGGGAAATGTTTAGGCACAGATTGTATAGAAGTGTACAGTGCTGGTTGCAAACAAGTTAATTAACAGTGTTTCTTAATTAGCATGGGCTTGAGGGCAGAGACGGGTTGTCACTGCTGGTGCTGTGGATCTCACCCTCTCACAATCTAATTTCTCTCACTTAGAGCAGAAGAGAAGAGAGGTTGCTCTTGACAAGCTATTTTTAAAGACATCTGCACTGTTGGCAGAGCTGCACCTTTTTAGTGTAAGAATTGTAATATTGTAATTGAATGATCTTAGAACATCTTAGGCACTGCAATTAATTTAATGAGTACTACACAGGGTGTCTGGATAGGCTTGATGTCGAGCCAAGATTTAAAGCAAAATGCTTCTTTAGAGTAATAGTTCACCATAAAAATAAAGATCTGTTTTTACTCTCACTGAACTTCTTCTGTGGAACACAAAAGGAGATAATATATAATCATGTTGGTAACACTTTACAATAAGGTCCCATTAGTTAAAGGCACATGCCAACTTTTTGGCACTTTATTTTATTCTCCATATCCTCCAGAGTTAGATAAGTCCATACATACCATTCTCATCTCTGTGCGTGCCATAACTCTGTCTGATGCACCCACCACTAGCCTAGCTTAGCACAAAGACTGGAGGTAAATGGCTCCAGCTAGCCTACTGCTCAATAATTGTCAAAATAACACCAACATTTTCCTATTTACATGTTGTGATGTGTATAGTTACATTGTGTACTAAGACCGACGGAAAATTAAAAGTTGTGATTTTGTAGACCGATATGACTAGGAACTATACTCTCATTCCTGCGTAATGATCAAGGAACTTTACTGCCGTCCCATGAGTGCAGTGGTGCAATGATATTATGCAGCACCTGAAAATAGGCTAACTTCCATCAACATAACCAACGTGTAACAGACTTCATTGTGATTTATCTTTATTATTTGTTTTTTGTGTACATTTTTGACATTTCTGTGTGCTTAAATAGGTTTAAGGTCTGCATTATCTGTCTTAATAAGTAGGGACTTTTATTTTGACGGATGTTGTAGTCTACTGAAAGATAGTGAGAGCTCACGGTTCATCGGCAGTTTGTTAAGCACCCCCCGAAAAGGCATAAGGTGTGTATGTTGGGGCTATTTCATGCATTCTGACTTATTTACACTGTTAAAGAGTTGTTTTTTTATGCTAAACATGGCCAAAATATAAAAAAATTAACAAAAACATAGACGTATGGCTCAAGTATTTCTCTGCCAAAAACACTCCTTCATCATTCAAATAACTTTTGTAAAGTTTTTTTTAAGTATGGCCCTGTATGATAAAAGGAGGAATTCCTTTTATGGGCACTTCTGCCGGATGAGCGCATTTGCACATCTAACCAGAGCGCAAGAGCACGCCCATCAACGAGCTTCGTCCGGGTTACGGAAGCCGTCGACAGCGCTGTCATTTTGTTTTTAGACCACAAAATCAACAATGTTACTAAAGAAGTGTGTTTTTGGTTGTGAGGAAAATATAGCCTTGTTCAGCTTCCCAAATAACCCAGTGTTAAGAAAACAGTGGATGCAAAGCAGTTCTGCGAGTGTGTTTGTTGATCGCTTCCTATAAATAATTTAATCACAGTTTAAAGATTATTTTGATCCTACTAAGAGAAACAATGTGAAGTTGACCGTTTAGTCACTGGTCAACATCTGACTGTACATGATTCATTACATATCAGAAATCACTGGTCACAGATCAGGCATTAGAATTTACACGGTTACTTACATGTTGTCGCATTACTGTCAAGTCCATATTGTAAAAGTCTGTTTGCAAAGCCTGTGCCGAAATTGCAAATGATTTACTAAAGAATCCACATTGAAATGTACTGAATACAAATAAATACTGCTCAACTGAGACATTCACATTGTTAAAAATAAATAACCACATTCCTAGCATTAGGATATTTTAGAAGGTAATGTTGTTTTTTTGTCGAGTGATCCTGCTCTTCTCTCCTAGTCATCTCACTAACACACCAGTGGGCGGGGCCAAAGTTACAACGATGAAGTAGGCATTGTTTTTCACCTATCTATTAGGTAGCCACATTACACAACAAGTTATTCACTGGGCTTGGTAACAATAAACTCTGTTTTTGGACTAACAAGGAAGTTTTCAATAGTGAAACTTATAGGATATTCACATAGTATAATGACTTCTTAAATGTCAAAAGCTTTAAATTTGAGAGACAAAAAGAAAATATTTTTAGGGAACAATCACTTTGGTCCTTCAGGTTTGTAAATACATGGTGGTGAGTAAATGACAGAATTGTGAATAATTATTCCTTTGTAGGGTATAAATCAGAGTAGATACTACAATGAACAGCAGTTCTTGAGAATGACCTAATCCTCACTGCATCCTGCATGAGTTTTATCATCTATTTTCTTATTTGTGTTCTTTTCTGTGTCCGTGACATACGTTTCTATATCATGAATATTACATGTTAGCTACTTCTCTCAAGAGATACATCTGTTGTTTGTAGTGAATTGATTAGTTTAAGATACTAGAGGTGAGGCTGAATCAATAGTGTTGTGTTGCGATATTCTTTTGTCATTGACACACTAATGCCAAGTGTTACATATTAATTAGTGGTATTTGCCAAAGCAATCATCACTATTAATGTTGCTTATTCTTAAAGGTGAAGTATGTAAGATGTTTGTTAAAATACATTCTTTTATCCCAGTTTATTGTCATTGACTATTATTAGTATGCCATTAATTTGTTTTTATCCCCCAAATTGTAAAGATTGAGCCTCCCAGGCACTATCTAAACACTGAGAGCGGTCCACTCAGATCTTTCAATCTCAACCAATAGCGTGAGTTTGGGGTGTGGCTACTGTAGCACTCTGAGCCAAAGGGTCTTTAGGGCTGTGGGACCATGGCTGGCATGTTACATGGGAAAAGAAATTCAGCTTTGGTTACAGGAGTACAAGCTAAATTTCAAAGCATTTAGACCTTCAAAGATTAAACAGGTCATGAATATGTCAAAGCAAATGGGGCATTGGATGCAATATGCTACTGTGGACGCTTTAATACAACATCATGCAGCCATTCAGAAAGACAAAGTTTAGTGTGACCAGTGTTGACAGCCTCAAAAGTATATATCACAGAATAATATAATTGATAGTCCATTAATATAAACTGCTGGACATTGTTGGTGGGGAAAAAAAATCATGTGTGAAATAATATTTTTTGGTTTTTTTTAAGAGTTTATTATTATTATTATTATTATTATTATTACACCCATAAAAATAACTTTTTGGGGTTGGTATCATAATTTTAGATCCAGGCCATTCCCAGAATCCCAGGATGTGATCCTTTTTTTTTCTAAGCTTGTTCGTCGAACACCATCCGCATTAATCAATCCTAATATGTCGGTTTGCATGTTTGAATCAAGTCACATGCATTCATCTCTAATTCAGACACCAATTTGTGTACCTTATACACTTCAAATTCAATTCCATACCAGATGCATCTTGTTTTTCTCCGGTCCTTCCGGTCGGGCAGACAGACCTCATTCCCTTCCTGATATTGTTTCAGGATCAACACCATTTCATCTCCATTCTGTCACCCCTCCAGCTGTTGAGTGTAATTGATTAAAAGCATCTACCCTCTCCCCACTGTGTTTCAGCTCTCTCTCTCTCTTTATGTTTGGTCTGGGTGTCTGCAGATGAATAATAATGTTTTGCCAACCCTTCTCTCAGGCTGGTGATGTACATCGAAAGAGACATTCGAAAGGCCACGCCAGGAAAGGAGCAACAAAGCGGCAATGAATACCTGTCAAAATGCCTGACCCTCTTCATCCGTCACACAGTGCACGAACTGCCAGCCATCCTGGGTAAATCAATCACAATACACCCAAAAAAGAGGGGAAAGGGAACGCAAAGAATTCACCCGAGATGGAACAGAGTGAAATGGGCAAAACAAAGAAGGGGCAATTAGATTGAACATCCAATTTGATTGGCCTCTCTTTAATTATCTTTCTGATTGAATACGTGAGCAGGCTCTCAGGTATCGACCTGTTCCTCCTTTTTCATTTGTGAATCAGTGCTGTTACACACCAACACACCCCCATTAAACCGGTTCAAACCGGATCAGTTCTTCCTGCGGGTTTCATCCCAACACTGAGACGCACCTGCTCACGCCCCTGGCCACCTACCCACAATAATCATGACGGTTTGTTTGTGATTGGCTGATTTCTCACTGCCTCTGTTTATGTGGGCTCTCTGTAGATGACATCCTGTCCGTGTTAGGCAGCATTGTGGGAAGGAAGCACCCCTCTCCTACGCAGTCCCGTCAGCTGAAGCAGAGCCTCCCCATGATGGCTGTGGTGCTGCATCTGCTCACCTCACAGGTGTGTGTCTTTGTCAGGTCTTGCTATATTTACCTTTTTGCTAGTTATATTGGGTTTTCGATCTCCTGAAGGATGGTACAACCTGGAATTGATATATATATATATATATATATATATATATATATATATATATATATATATATATATATATATATATATATATATATATATATATATATATATATATATATATATATATATATATATATATATATATATATATATATATATATATAATACAGTGAGGAAAATAAGTATTTGAACACCCTGCTCTTTTGCAAGTTATCCCACTTAGAAATCATGGAGGGGACTGAAATTGTCATCGTAGGTGCATGTCCACTGTGAGAGAAACAATCTAAAATAAAAAAAAATCCAGAAATCACAATGTATGATTTTTGAACTATGTATTTGTATGATACAGCTGCAAATACGAACACCTGAGAAAATCAATTTTAATATTTGGTACAGTAGCCTTTATTTACAATTACAGAGGTCAAACGTTTCCTGTAGTTTTTCACCACGTTTGCACACACTGCAGGAGGGATTTTGGCCCACTCCTCCACACAGATCTTCTCTAGATCAGTCAGGTTTCTGGCCTGTCGCTGAGAAACACGGAGTTTGAGTTCCCTCCAAAGATTGTCTATTGGGTTTAGGTCTGGAGACTGGCTAGGCCACGCCAGAATCTTGATATGCTTCTTACAGAGCCACTCCTTGGTTATCCTGGCTGTGTGCTTCGGGATATTGTCATGTTGGAAGACCCAGCCTCGGCCCATCTTCAATGCTCTAACTGAGGGAAGGAGGTTGTTCCCCAAAATCTCGCAATACATGGCCCCGGTCATCCTCTCCTTAATACAGTGCAGTCGCCCTGTCCCATGTGCAGAAAAACACCCCCAAAGCATGATGCTACCACCCCCATGCTTCACAGTAGGGATGATGTTCTTGGGATAGTACTCATCATTCTTCTTCCTCCAAACACGTTTAGTGGAATTATGACCAAAAAGTTCTATTTTGGTCTCATCTGACCACATGACTTTCTCCCATGACTCCTCTGGATCATCCAAATGGTCATTGGCAAACTTAAGACGGGCCTTGACATTTTAAGCAGGGGAACCTTCCGTGCCATGCATGATTTCAAACCATGACGTCTTAGTGTATTACCAACAGTAACCTTGGAAACGGTGGTTCCAGCTCTTTTCAGGTCATTGACCAGCTCCTCCCGTGTAGTTCTGGGCTGAATTCTCACCTTTCTTAGGATCATTTAGACCCCACAAGATGATCTTGCATGGAGCTCCAGTCCGAGGGAGATTGACAGTCACGTTTAGCTTCTTCCATTTTCTAATGATTGCTCCAACAGTGGACCTTTTTTCACCAAGCTGCTTGGCAATTTCCCCATAGCCCTTTCCAGCCTTGTGGAGGTGTACAATTTTGTCTCTAGTGTCTTTGGACAGCTCTTTGGTCTTGGCCATGTTAGTAGTTGGATTCTTACTGATTGTATGGGGTGGACAGGTGTCTTTATGCAGCTAGCGACCTCAAACAGGTGCATCTAATTTAGGATAATAAATGGAGTGGAGGTGGACATTTTAAAGGCAGACTAACAGGTCTTTGAGGGTCAGAATTCTAGCTGATAGACAGGTGTTCAAATACTTATTTGCAGCTGTATCATACAAATAAATAGAAATAGAATAGCTAAATTTTTTAGATTATGTCTCTCACAGTGGACATGCACCGACGATGCACCTACAATTTCAGACCCCTCCATGATTTCCAAGTGGGAGAACTTGCAAAATAGCAGGGTGTTCAAATACTTATTTTCCTCACTGTATATACACATATACATACATACATACATACATACATAGGGACCTACCTGCAATAGATAATACCCTATTATACATATAAACAAAAATAAAGTAATTGTTTTGCTTAGAGCAGTGGTTCCCAACCTGATCCTCCGGGTGGGCCGCAAGATAACTTAAAATTAATTTGAATATATTAAAGGTCCCATGGCATGAAATTTTCATTTTATGAGGTTTTTCAACATTAATATGAGTTCCCCTAGCCTGAATATTGTCCCCAAGTGGATAGAAATGTTGATCGGTGTAAACCCGAGTTCTGGCTGTCTCTCTCTGCCTTTGAGAAAATGACAGCTCAGACGAGCCAATCCTGAAGCCTCCTGTTTTGACGTCCAAGCAGGAACGGTTACCTCCCTTTCCTCCGCCCAGAGAATCTGGCACGCCCATGCAAACACTCGAGATCATTAACGTTACTTGTGAACGAGTGAATGCTGGCAGTTTCTCAGTGTTTGGATGTACAAATGAAAACAGAAGTCTTTTTTCAGTTCCTTCTGATCTGTGATCAGTAATTTCTGATGTGTAGCTAATTATTTATTATTCGTGCACACGCAGCGGCTTCTCTCTCTCCCGACAGAACGGTGTTTTCGTGTTTTCTATCTTGTGAGTCAGTGTTTTTGTACGTCCTCGTCGCGTCTACCGGTTCTAAAATGTGCATACAGTCGTGAGTTTCTGCTCAACATCGGCCTCACACACGCCGAAGCTCGGGCTGCACTGGCCGTTGGCCTTCAATATCCCCGACCCCCAGTACTGCATCTGGCCCACAGCGGAGGCACCAAACGCGGCGTGAGATTAAGCAGAAGGGGGGTAAGTTAAGCGTGAGCATATTCGGGCTAGCCAGCCTAGCCCCACAATAAACTGGATTACATTCGATTACTGCTGTTGTGTCTTTGTTTGCTCTGTGTACTCAACGCGCGTCACTGACGCTTTTATTTTATTTTATAAAATAATGCTATTATCAACACTTACTTTTAACTCGTTCATCTCGACAGCTGTAATGGTACTTTGCATGTGTTACAAAGTTGGTAATGATGAAGACAGGGTCGGTGTGATTGGGACTCGTGTTTATTCAGAACTCTCAGATACAAACACAATAAACTCTCAGCGCTGACTGACAGCGCTCTCATAACTCAGTAGGTACTATAAATAACTTTGTTAGCGATCGCTGAGCTCCGTCTCTGGTACTTTAGTGATGTCCGGTTCGCAAATGATCTTTCTTTTGAACCGGTTCTTTTTAGTGAACCGAATCAGTTCACCAAATCGGACTGAATCGTTCTAGATGTCAGCCAATCACAACAGTGGGCGTTTTTACTGAAGTCTCACAGCAGACACGCCTCTTGAAGCAGGGCATTCAGCCACAGGGCAAACAGCAGTATTGAAAAAATGCCTTTTATTTCTAAATTATGACATTTTATGATGTAAAAGTCATACTAACAATATAAGTACACCTCAGGAAACATTATAAAATAATAGAAAAATGCCATGCCATGGGACCTTTAATATAACTCATAAATTGTATTATTGATATGCTAAATAATAAAAGATAAAATATATAAATTAAAAATATAAATTACAACAAAGAACAACCTCTCTTGTAGGCCTATGTATTCTGTGATTGTTTTGGATTCGGAGCAGCCCAAGGCGTTCCTAATCGCGCTGTGTGAAATACTGACTGAAACTGCTTCATGAACACAGGATGCGCAAACTACACATTTGAGTTGTATAAAGCAAACCAGTGTTGCTAAAAAGTTTTGATGGAGGATGGTAGGGCTGTAATCTCCCAGTCGATTATTAGTCGATACGTTCTGGCTCGACCAAAATTCAGATTGGTCGATTTTTTTGCCACGTTCATTTCATCAGTTTTGCCGCACCGCGTTCATTTCATCAGGGTGCAGATCCACTTGTCCGTGCGCACCGCACACCACTTCTTCCTATCGGTGACCTGAAGCAACTTTAACTGGCCGAAGCCCATCTTTATGCAAATTAATCCGTTGAACGTGACGCGACTATCCGATAGAAGTAGAACACATGGTGACTGAGGGAAGTCTCTCGCTGGTCCTTTTTTTCATTCCCCGCTGGCTCAAACGCACGCCCATAGCGGTAAACTTGAGGAACGGCCATCAACATACACATGAGGGGGAAGCGCCACAACACCACGCTTCAGTCGTGCCGCAAAAGTGGATCTGTACTGTCAGTTTTGCTGCGTTCATTTCATCAGGTGGAAAGCACTAATTGCTAATAGGGGTGTTTTCTGAGCACTCCTGTTTCACAGGTAACAGTGAACACCCCCTTGTTTTCACTTCTTTTGGATTAGCCCAACCCACTGGAGAAGAGAGACAGATTGAAGAAGGCTAGTTTGCTGTGTTTATTTAATTATGAGAGTGTTTTTTCTGCTCTTGATCTGGCTTGTTTAATAAATATTCTTTTTTTTTATTATTAAAGTGGACGTGCCTTTTGTGTTTAAGAGAAAAAGCTTTAAGTTAATAGTCTATTCGTGTCTCAGCCGCAAACCTGAGCTGATCCTATGTTCACAGAGCGGCTGAAATTATAGTATCTGTCAGTTATTATAATACATATGACAAAAACAATTGTCTAAATTATGTTGCATATTCCTCAAAAGTTCTTGTGAAGATATCACTAGTTGACAACATAGTAGGCTACTATATTTTCGGAAATCATAGGCTATGAAATTGCGCAGATGCACGTGATGCAATGCTGTCAGAGCCATGAGTGTCAGACTCATTTCAGTCCAAAATAATCAGGTCAAAAACTATTTAATATACAGCAAATAGCCTACTAGTTTTTTATGTTTATTTTTAATTCATTTAGGCAGACAACAAGGCCACCAAGTATGGTGCACAGTGCGCAGCTAATTCATTTAACGTTTTTTTCCTAACGTCATATTTAGTCGAAAATTTCAGGACTTCAGTCGACCAAGATTTTCTTTAGTTGATTACAGCCCTAGAGGATGGTTGTAATGAAGGTAAAGACGATTGCAGTGTCATACATTAGGCATGTGCTTGTCCGTTATAATTGATGCGCAAACCGTGTAGGTGCGCTCTCGAATAACTGAATAAAGTTTGGGTGACGATTGTAATGAAGGTAAAGACGTTTACGGTGACATGCAGGAGTCATACATTAGTCACGTGCGAGTATGTTATTGATGCTCAAACAAAAACGTGCGCTCTCAGCTCACTGATCGATATAACATCGTATTTCTGCATGAACTCATTACAATATATTCACGTAGTTGTCAAAATGAATGGACTTTGAGTGTTTTATAACGGATGCTCGCTGAAGAAGTGTGCTTTGGAGAAGTTTGTGAGTATCAGTGGTGTTACACGGGCATCAGCTCCATATTGTTTGTTCTGACAGAGGACCTGTTCACTGATGACATCGACTTCAGATGGCTAAGTTTCCACACATTCAGAATAATTTTATTTTTCATTTGTATTTTAGTGTGTTTATTAATTATGAATGTACCCATATAGTAGTTATTTGAGGTCCTTTGGCATCTCCCCTGTGGTTTTGTTTGGTATGGCAGATTGACTTTTGTTTATTTGTACTTGTTGTACTGTATAACTGAGCAGAGTAATTACTTCTACGTTGTAAAGAATGTCTGCAAAGTATGTTTGCAAAAAAGAACACTGAATGTTAATATAATCATGATTATTTTTATTTTTATTTTTTTTTTAAATAACTTTGGCTGGGGTCAGTGGGCCTTGCAGTATTTATTCGGAGAGGAGGGGGGCCTTCGAGTAAAAAAGGTTGGGAACCACTGGCTTAGAGGTTCACAATCTGTTCAGGCCAAGTACCCCTTTAGTTAGATCAGAACATCCTAGAAGCTCCAACTTGTCTCAACATGCCTGGAAGTTTATTTCTAGTATGTGTTTAATTGGGATTGGAGCTGAACTCTGCAGGACAGGGTCCTCCAGGAGCTGGATTGGACACCCCTGTCCTAGAAATTTTTTTAGCCAATCAGCAGTAGGGGGCATGTCCACTCATGGGAGAAAGCGTGAGCAATTGAAGAAAGACTTAAGAAATCTATTTGTGGCGGTCAATGCTGATGCTATTGTTACGGGCCGCAACAAATAAATCAATATATGGGAAACACTGATATTTATACAATTTAAAGTAATGTATATTGAATATGTTGTTTATTACAATTTTTTAATAAAAATGCCACTAAGGATTCCTCTGGCTGCAATGAAACTGTTGCTAGTAGTAGAGTAGGTGATTACATTGTTAATATGAAATGATATACACTCACCTAAAGGATTATTAGGAACACCATACTAATACTGTGTTTGACCCTTTCGCCTTCAAAACTGCCTTAATTCTACGTGGCATTGATTCAACAAGGTGCTGAAAGCATTCTTTAGAAATGTTGGCCCATATTGATAGGATAGCATCTTGCAATTGATGGAGATTTGTGGGATGCACATCCAGGGCACGAAGCTCCCGTTCCACCACATCCCAAAGATGCTCTATTGGGTTGAGATCTGGTGACTGTGGGGGCCATTTTAGTACAGTGAACTCATTGTCATGTTCAAGAAACCAATTTGAAATGATTCGAGCTTTGTGACATGGTGCATTATCCTGCTGGAAGTAGCCATCAGAGGATGGGTACATGTCGGTCATAAAGGGATGGACATGGTCAGAAACAATGCTCAGGTAGGCCGTGGCATTTAAACGATGCCCAATTGGCACTAAGGGGCCTAAAATGTGCCAAGAAAACATCCCCCACACCATTACACCACCACCACCAGCCTGCACAGTGGTAACAAGACATGATGGATCCATGTTCTCATTCTGTTTACGCCAAATTCTGACTCTACCATCTGAATATATCAACAGAAATCGAGACTCATCAGACCAGGCAACATTTTTCCAGTCTTCAACTGTCCAATTTTGGTGAGCTCGTGCAAATTGTAGCCTCTTTTTCCTATTTGTAGTGGAGATGAGTGGTACCCGTTGGGGTCTTCTGCTGTTGTAGCCCATCTGCCTCAAGGTTGTGCGTGTTGTGGCTTCACAAATGCTTTGTTGCATACCTCGGTTGTAACGAGTGGTTATTTCAGTCAAAGTTGCTCTTCTATCAGCTTGAATCAGTCGGCCCATTCTCCTCTGACCTCTAGCATCAACAAGGCATTTTGGCCCACAGGACTGCCGCATACTGGATGTTTTTCCCTTTTCACACCATTCTTTGTAAACCCTAGAAATGGTTGTGCGTGAAAATCCTAACTGAGCAGATTGTGAAATACTCGTCTGGCACCAACAACCATGCCACGCTCAAAATTGCTTAAATCACCTTTCTTTCCCATTCTGACATTCAGTTTGGAGTTCAGGAGATTGTCTTGACCAGGACCACACCCCTAAATGCATTGAAGCAACTGCCATGTGATTGGTTGATTAGATAATTGCATTAATGAGAAATTGAACAGGTGTTCCTAATAATCCTTTAGGTGAGTGTATATGTAGCATTGTGTTGGCAGTCAGCACTGTTGACTAGGGCCCTATGAAAACGAATTCCGTTTTTTTCCGTTTTAATTTTTCTAGATTCCGTTTTTTTTTTTCTGTTTACATTTATTTTGGACTGCATTTTAATGGTTAAATTAATTTTAGTAATAAAAAAGCATGTCTAATTCATTAAAATGAAACTTATACAATTTAACAACTATTTATTTAAAGTATAACAAAAAAAGACATGTTTAGGGCACTATGAAATGTTTTTTTCCCCACCCAATTCTGTTTTATTTTTACCAAATACTGTGATTGAAGTTTGAAGTTTTCTGGATTCCATTTTAATCATTGAATTAAATTTTACATTTTAATAATCAAAAATCATGTCTAATTAATACAATTAATAAAAAAACAACTATTTTAATATAATGTAATTTTTTTCCCCATAAATTCTGTGTTGTGTATTTTCCAGTAATCAAATGAAGACATAAAACATTAATTTGATTTAAATTTTAATCATATGAAATTAAGCAAACTATTTTTTGGTCAAAAAATATAATTGAATTAGTATAGTTTTGTGTAGTAATAGATCTAGTCTGAATAGATTTGATCAGTGCGAAAGAGACAGTGCGAAACACATTTTTAACTCAAACCATTTTTGTCACACAGAAAAGTGTTATACATCATTCGAAACATCACCATAAAAAATGTGTGCTTTCCGTAAAATAAACAGACATGATGCTCGTTCTGCCTCAGTCTCGTTCTGTAACTCAGTGAATACGTGCCTCACAGACAAGAGAGATATGTCTTTAGAAAGCATGAAGTGTCTACTTTTGAATGAAGTAATGTATATAAAAAACACATATTATCTGTTTATGTAATCTGTATGAAACCAAAGCGAGGTTCAGTTTCTCAAGTCTTGCTCAATATCTTTAATGTGACCAAACCCACGCGCTGCGCAGCCTTTGACATGCAAATCATCCATGTGCCAGCCACATAAACCTGAAAACGCCCCCATCACCTTAGTAAACAAAGCATCAGCTTCATCATTCCTTTCATCGAGTTTGGAAGACACGTTGTGAGGACTAAGCTTTGGATTTACTTCTGAAGAAGAATGTGATTGATCCAGCAGAGGTAAGGAATTTACTTACATTAGTTAGTTATTGTAGCATAAACGTCACATTGTACTAGTTCAGGGGTAGAGTTTTTATGCTCTACAATAAGCAGTACGATATAAAAGTAGTATGAGTGTTTTCACTGTAAGATGATGAATATTAGAATCTTTTGACCAATGTTTACTGAGTGTTTACTGTGAAATAATGTGCTCGTAGAAATCTGCTCAAGTGTAGATGTTTAGAATGTGAAATATAATAAACAATAATGTTTCGTAGTGAGTGCGTTTACATTCACCCTCATGATGTGATTATAATGGGATTTTGGCAATATTGCGATTTAAACTACCTCATGTAACCGGAATACTTGAGGAGCGGCTCAAGCGGTTCAGTAAATGAGTCACTTCTGCTGTGCATTTGAAAAGCAAGACACGCTAAACATTACATATTTTATCCTAACTCACTTCATAACGTATGAAACATTTTAAGTAAGACATGATAATCCATATATTATTCTCTAGTGTAGTGTACTGAAGTGATCCTTTCTAATGATTTATGGTTATAGGCCGCCTGCATTTTTCCCCCCAAATATTTTTTTCTTTTAAGTAAAATTATTATAATTATTGGTGTTATTGTTATTATAATTATTATATGTAGCCCTACATGTAGGCACAACAAACCTGGTGTTCTGTATATTTTTTGTTTGTGATCACAATTTTAAATCACAATTTTAACCAGAAAAATCACAATTAGATTGTTTTCCCTAAATCGTGCAGCTAGTTGCTCCTGATATTGGCATGTTCACAGTTGTTTTGTTGTTGTTTTTTACAGGGACCAGATGCCACTGATGAGTTCTCTGAGAGCACTGTACCAACATCAGCATTAACTTATGAATGAACATGGTAAAATGAAAACGCAAACACCATGGAAATGATAGGTATGTTGAACAGGAACTGTTTCAGGAATAGCACAAATGTGTGTGAATGTTCAAGTCTCTGTTTAGATCCGTGTTCTCAATAATGTGCCTTTTTGTCCTGTGTTATGTATATTTGGATTATGTTGTGTTGTAAATAAAATCCAAACAATCAAAAAAGCCTTTCTTTTAATCTCCTCACATTCTTTGTTCTAGTTCTCTCACAGTTCCATTCAGCTGATATGGAGCCATTAAGGGGAGGGGTCTTTGTCTTCCCAGGTGTGAAACACATCAATATTCATGAGGATTCACGCCCTCTCCGCATACAGATTTCTGACACAAAACGTCTTACAAATTTTAAATCAGTATATTGTTTTATGTGAATGAGTGTGCAGGATGATTTTCTCAAAACTAGAAACTTTTACATACACGCTGCTCATATTATTTTAGCAGAGTTTGGTGCTAAATATTATAAGTAACAGAAATAAGCACAAATGTCAGTGCATGTCAAAACACCTCAGGCCCCAGAGGGTTAAACTAACTACAAAATAAACCTTCCAGACTCTTTTGGTCTTTTTATTCAATGTCTTCATCTGCACAGAAAATAAAGGAAGTATGTGCCGTACCTGCCTGTCACACGCTGTGTGTAATCACTGTTTGTGAGTTAGAATGATCTATTAAATAGCTTTCCGGTGCAGCTTTAACACACACACACATGCACAGAGATTATTACCAGTTGCCAAACAGTGCAAAATTGGATTTACTCATGACACACTCAGTCACGCCAAAATTAATATGAAGGGATCTGGTGTTTTCAGAGAAAGATGTTTGTCAGTGTGCAGAGTTGATGAGTCTCTCTGCTGATTAAATAGACTTTTACATTTGGCCAGGATTTGCCATGGAGACTCAGTGACAGATTGAGTCATCTCATTTGAAGGGGTCGGTGCTGATAGAGCTGTCTATCTGATAGTTCCACTGTCATTAACTCATCTGAGGAGGGATACACTGATGTCCATTAACACAGAGCTGCAGCGGGCTGCTTAGTCTCGTAATAGGCAGTTATTTTGATTGTGTGTCTGTCTGCTTTAATGGTCCTCACAGTGAGTTGTGTTGGTGTAGTACCAGCCTCAGGCGCATATCCACCAATCACCCACTGGCCGTCTAATGTATATTTGTACTCAAACATGGCAAATATTTGTCCAAATGGCCAGCTCCAATCTTACTGGCTGACAATTTCTGGGAGATGTGTTTTCTTCTTCTACTACTACCTGCTGTGAAACAAAGTTGCCAGGATGCTCCAGTTCTTCCAAGGAAGAACTTCACACTGGGGTTTACTGCTCAATTTAATATGCTCAAAACAATATTACTGTTTTTACTGCATTTCTGATCAAATATATTCAGCCTTAGTGAGCAAAAGAGACTTTTTAAAAACACTTAAAAAACGTACCAACCTCAAATTAGGACAGTTTATCACTATAAAATGTTTTAATATGAAATATAAAGGTGGCTGAGAAAACTTGACAATTTAGTCAAAGGTTGGCTACTTTGAAGAAGCTAAAATATGAGATGTTATTTTGATTTAATATACATTGGTGGTGGTCGAGGAGATTCCCCCCTTCTATGTAAAGCGCTTTGAGTGCCTAGAAAAGCGCTATATAAATGTAACATATTATTATTATTATTATATAGCATTTTTGGTCACTGAATAATTCACGTCCTTCATTTGTGTTATTCACAATGTTGAAAATAGTAAAAGAAAAAATGTCCAAACTTTTGTCAGTCATTCGACCCCTTCCTGCCTAAGTAGGCGGTTCTTGGCTAGAATAAGCTGCAGTGTGGGCTAGACTTCATGCCTATAGTCAAAAGTCTGGCTACACAAAAACCTGTGTGTGTGTTCTGATATTAAGAAAAATGCTGCAGGGCATAGCTGGTTGTCTTCCCAGTAGCAGGTTGGTCTGCATCTTTGAGACTTCACTGGCCTCTTATGCCCTTGAGCCCTATATGCGTGATCTCTTCAGCTGCTATGTGGTTCTGAGAGGCGTCATGCTCTTGTAATGTGAGAGCATGCCTGTGTGTTTGTGCATCCATACATACATTCATGTGATGAGCCCTCTCTGTGGTCTCATCGGTCTCTCTGGCCTGTTGCTTCACTGACAGCCAACACACTATGCTGACACTCAAGCACTGATCAGTCACAGGGGTCAGCGCAGAGGTCAGATCCGGTGTGATAAGAGCTCAATACCTCACTGTCCGGGACTGTGACCTCTGACCTCGCATCATTACGGTCCTATAGCACAAACATGAACCCTCTCATTCTCACAACAGCGCTGAAGTCCTCCAGAGAGGAGGATCACAACCTAATATGGCATTTTAAATGGAACACACAACACCACATCTACAACAAAATAAAAGTGTGTGTGAGTTTTAGGAAATTTAGGGTCATAAAAATTCTTAAATATCTTAAATGGTATAACAGATGTCAAGTCAAGTCAACCTTATTTATATAGCGCTTTTAACAATGCAGATTGTTTCAAAGCAGTTTTACAGTGTTAAACTTGCAACAATTTTATTCAGCCGTATAGCCATTCTGGAGAAAACAATGATGTCATCAGTTCATTTCAATTATCATACAGTGACAGTGTGGGCTTTAGATCAGTAATTTAGTTTATATGATTAATGTAGTTTAATAATTTGATTTATTTGGATATTTAGTTGAAAAATTTAGTGTCCCCAACTAAGCACGCCAAGCCAGAGGCAACAGTGGCAAGGAAACCAAAACCCAATCAGGTGACCTAATGGAGAAAAATAAACCTGGGGAGAAACCAGGCTCAGTCGGGGTGCCAGTTCTCCTCTGGCCAATTAACAAACAGCGTATGATTATTATTCTGGCAACTTTACAGGTCAGATGTCATAATAGATCGGAATATTCGAAAGATTGGAGGCAACACACTGGAGAGGTTTATTGAGGATGACATATCGATTTAAGAATTATTAAATTGTAATATTCGAACAATCGGAGTCATCATGCCGGAGACGGGTTTATTGAGGATGCCGTTAATATGTTAAGAGCTCGCTCAATTATTGGAGAGCTAAACCATTTAGTGCTTTGTAAGTAATAAGCAAGATTTTAAAATGTATGCAATGTTTAATAGGCAGCCAGTGCAGTGTTGACAGAACTGGGCTAATATGGTCATACTTCCTGGTTCTAGTAAGAACTCGAGCTGCTGCGTTTTGGACCAGCTGGAGTTTATTTATTAAGCGAGCAGGGCAACCACCCAGTAGAGCATTACAATAATCTAACCTTGAGGTCATGAACGCATGAACTAACTGTTCAGCATTTTGCATTGAGAGCATGTGCCATAATTTAGATATATTTAAGATGGTAGAATGCAATTTTACAGATGCTAGAAACGTGGCTTTCAAACGAAAGATTGGTATCAAAGAGCAATACCAGGTTCCTCACTGACGATGAGGACTAGACAGTATTCTAGGTTACTACTTGTGGAGCTTTTTTGTCCAGTAATTAAAAATTCATTTTTTTCTGAATTGAGTTGCAGGAAATTACTGGTCATCCAATGTTTTATATCAGCTATGCATTCCTTTAATCTTGCGAATTGGTAAATTTCTTCAGGGCGCAAAGAAATATAGAGCTGAGTATCGTCAGCATAACAATGAAAACTAATGCCATGCTTCCTAATGATATCTCCCAGTGGTAGCATGTACAGGGTGAAGAGCAGCGGTCCTAGCACTGAGCCTTGCAGTACTCCATACTGAACTTGTGATCGGTGTGGCATCTCTTCATTTACTGCTACAAACTGATAACTGTCACATAGTTATGTGTAACGGGGTTCGCGTGTGAAGAAGGAGGCGGTAACCGGCGAACATTCAAACAAATGTGCGAATTATATTCCAGGCCTGGTCCTCTCTCCCTCATCTCTCTCTCCGCTGCATCTTATAAGAAGTCTCTCCATGCCAATTACTGCAATCAGAGACAGGTGTTATTCATCTGCACTTGACCTAATTACCGACTGCTCGGCTCCACTCTCTCTCTCCCGCTACAGACCTCACAAAACCACGCCCCCTCCGCCACAGTATGATTTAAACCATGGCAAAGCAATTCCACTAATGCCTACATCATTTTCGAGTCATATTCATCATCATATTCAAAAGAATGTTGTGGTCGATAGTATCAAATGCAGCGCTAAGATCGAGTAACACTAATAGAGAGATACAGCCACGATCGGATGATAAGAGTAAATCATTTGTAACTCTGATGAGAGCAGTCTCAGTACTATGATACGGTCTAAATCCTGACTGGAAATCCTCACGGATACCATTTCTTTCTAAAAAGGAACATAATTGTGAAGACACTGCTTTTTCAAGTATTTTTGACAGAAAGGGTAGATTTGAGATTGGCCTATAATTGACTAATTCTGTAGGATCAAGTTACGTTTTTTTAATAAGTGGTTTAATAATAGCCAACTTAAAAGTTTTCGGTACATATCCTAATGACAAAGATGAATTAATGATATTAAGAAGAGGATCTATGACCTCTGGTAGCATCCCTTTTAATAGCCTAGTCGGTACAGGGTCAAGCATACATGTTGTCTTGGATGTATTCATTATTTCAAGAGATCTTAAATTTGGGGATGGAAAGCAGGAATTATGAGTTTCAAAGTAGCAACACTGTGGTGTTGCGTGTTTTATTGGCTTGCGGTTTCAGAGCTGTTCGCAATCAATGAATACTGTGTATTTATTTAAATAGATTGCTTGTGGTATACTGTTGATGAATTATGTTTATGTCATGGTGTTTATATTGTAATATAGTAGTGTAGATGTTTGTAACAGTGCATATTTTATCTCCCTTATCTTTTTAAATAGCAGCTGTCCCGGTGTATTTCTGGTTTGTTTATAATTAAAAGTCCAACATTATGCATAAAGGCTTTTTTTTACGCAATAAACCGTTTATGCCATTTTTTTCCACATAAGCTCTTGTAGCTGTTGTCTGGGCTGGCCTATCAAAAGAAGAAAAGACTAAGAACATTATTTTATATCGTTTATAAGGCATAACATTATGACAGGTGAAGTGAATAACACTGATTATCTCTTCATCACGGCGCCTGTTAGTGTGTGGGATATATTAGGCAGCAAGTTAACATTTTGTCCTCAAAGTTGATGTGTTAGAAGCAGGAAAAATGGGCAAGTGTAAGGATTTGAGCGAGTTTGACAAGGGCCAAATTGTGATGGCTAGACGACTGGGTCAGAGCTCCTCAAAAATTGAAGCTCTTTGTAACAAAAGTGGTCCAAGGAAGGACAAGTGGTGAACTGGTGACAGGGTCATGGGCGGCCGAGGCTCATTGATGCACGCGGGGAGCGAAGGCTGGCCCGTGTGGTCCGCTCAAACAGACGAGTTACTGTAGCTTAGATTGCTCAAGAAGTTGCTCAAATGCTGGTTCTGATAGAAAGGTGTCAGAATACACAGTGCATCGCAGTTTGTTGCGTGTGGGGCTGTGAGCATCAGAACTGGACCATGGAGCAATGGAAGAAGGTGGCCTGGTCTGATGAATCACTTGGATGGCCGGGTGCATGTGCGTCGCTTACCTGGGGAACACTAGGGGAAGAAGGCAAGCCGGCGGAGGCAGCGTGTTGCTTTGGGCAATGTTCTGGTGGGAAACTTGGGTCCTGCCATCCATGTGGATGTTACTTTGACACATACCACCTACCATGGAAACGGTATTCCCTGGTGGCTGTGGCCTCTTTCGCTCTTTTTTTGAGGTGTTGACTTGGCCTCCAAATTCCCCAGATCTCAATCCAATCGAGCATCTGTGGCCCCACTCCGCAACTTTAGGACTTAAAGGATCTGCTAATAACATCTTGGTGATATATATTTAAAGTATGCCTATAAATAATTGTATAATTATTAAATACAGTTTGAATAAAACTGTTTTGTATTCTAATGAATTAATAATGTTGCTTTGAAATGTGTGTTTGTATCCATTTATTAAGGAAACACATTATTTGATACATTTTCATTCCACAGTTTGTTTGATTTTTTGGGGGTTTTTTTGTGCTCGTAAATTTTTCAACTTGTGCTCCTTGGGGGGAAAAAGTGAGCATCAAGACCTGCATATTCTGTTGCTTAGTCAAAATGGTGCATCATGGGAAAAATGTCCTCTGACAGAATAGTAGAGCTTTTCTCTTAAACTGGCTGAACATTTTGCGAGTTTTGCCGTCCTCCACGATCGCTGCTTGTCAGATTGTACAGTACAATGTGTCCCGAATGAGATCTTGGGTAAAGCCCACGGCAGACTTTGACGGTGACATTCCTCAGTGACATTAACGTTCTTATGTCAGACTGTGCGTTACGCATCGTAGCTGGGATTTAAGTCACAATTGACAGCGTTGAGCGTTGCAGGAGCCGTTAGATTGCAGCAGTGCGGCCCAAAAATTCTGAACCTGCCAGAAGATTCATTTCAAAGGCAATTTATCGGCCGTCGGTGAGCATGATGCATTAATAGATCCAAGACTGACGATTTTGCAGAACGATGAAAGAAATCTACAGCGTGCATTCGGCTGTGTTCAAGACGACTGTAAGACTTCATAGCTGCTAAAGCTCAAGCGAAAACTGACAGTTTTCAGTGGCACTCAAAGGAAATAAGACTCAAGGGTTCTGAATAGCAGTGTTGTACAGTGTTGTAGGTTGGTGAAGCTTCTTTTAGACTAAATCGCTTCATGACTGTGCCTGTTTGGTTTGACAGATCTTCCGACCGCAGGTGGTGACTGAGGCCTTTCTCTTCAAATTTGGGAAACTGCTGGTGAGTGTCTCAGTTCAGTGATTATTATTAAAATATGTCAATGAAGTCATTTGCTATATACAGTAGACAGATACACTACTATTAAAAAGTTTCAGTAGTTTCAGGGTCAGTAAGACTTTTTTTTTTTTTACTCTTTACAGTTGTTTTACTATTTTACTTTTGAAATAAGTATCTTATGCTTACCGAGGCTGCATTTATTTGATTAAAAATACAGAAAAACAATCAAATTGTACGGGGTGGGGGATGGATGGGGGGTTTGAATAGAATTTAAAACAATTGTTTTCTATTTTAAATTATTTTAAAATGTAATTTATTCCTGTGATGACAGCTGAATTTTTAACAGCCACTCATATTATTATCAATGTTCAAAGCAGTTTTGCTGTTTAATATTTTTGTGGAAAACATTATACATGTTTTCAGGATTCTTTGAATAAAAAAGTTCAATAGAGCAGCTTTCATATGCAATAGAAATCTCTTTGCTGAAAAGTCAAAAGTCTTTACTGTGACTTTTGAGCAATTGAATGCATTATTGCTGAAAGAGCATTAATTTCTTTCTTACTGGCCCCAAGCTTTTGTGAGTACTGTGTATTTACCATGGTAAATGTTTCCAAAATGCCACCTTTTCTTTTATTTAGTTATTTTCTATATTGGCCATTTAAAAATCCAAATCCTAATTATGTCAATAATATCTCGGTGAAAATTAAGTAAATAATGTTAAAAAATATATTAGAATGTGTCTTTTTAATATCTCTTTTCTCTTTCGTTGTGGAAAGAATCACATAACCTCCATTGACTCTAATGAGACGAGTTTGGGAAGTGCTATAGGTAGGTTTTTATCTTTTTGCAATTTTAGTAATCTAAGATTTTCAAAAACTTCTTAACCTCTTTTTCTCTTTCTTTCTCTGCTTTTTACTTCAAGCGGGTCTTGCATGACCTACATTCTCTAATGCAATTTAGCTCCAATTTACCAGAAATGCTGTTTGTCAGGAGATCAAATAAATTAGTCTTCCTGTGTAATATTCTTTCAGGCATTCAAATGATTTGTTTGGAAGTACTACTGTTCTGTGCCTACTTGTATGCTTTCTATGATAATTTCTTCAACAAATTAACAGGTCAAGCATCATCTGAGGAGCTGATCAGAAACACTCTATCTGCAGTGGAGGCCATTTCCCAGCATCCTGTTCTTCTCGGCCTTTATCCCTCCACGGTGAGTATATGCAGCACTCATTGATGTTTAATTGTGTGTTTTTCCCAAATATTTATCAATTTTTTAAGCATCTGTCCAATAGGGCTGCTCCGAATACCATTTTCTGAGCTTCGAAGCTTCGGTAGTAATCAACAACGAATATTCGAAGCTTCGGAAGGAGGGGGCTGAACATATTATTCTCTCTAATAAAGGCAGGAATCTCGAGATTCTCAGCGGCGTGCCTCACATGGGCTTATATGCTCCAAGAACGGACACTGCACTAGTGATACAAAACACACAGGTCTATTACGTCCCAGTAACAAGCTCTTATATTTCGCAGTAGATTCATTTTGATTGATAATAACGGGTAATAGGCTTGCAGTTACATCACTTGCCCACCGCGGCTCCGCCCCCCACCGTCGTTTTGATATTTTATAGTAATAAAAATAATTTTGTTCAGTTGGAGAACAGATGAACTACATTTAAAAACTGAATGTGCTGCGTGAGCCAAACGAGAGTTGCAGCACAAACCAGCAGCAAGAGTCAGATCTCATTCATCACGAGAGATGATCGCGGAAGATTTGATTTCAACACGAAATGTAAAAGCACCTATTTAAGGGAGTTTGTCATTGTACTGTTTTGTTGTTGTGTTTTTTTTAAGTAAGAATAATAGGCTAATGAACCCACCATTCAATCAACCCACTCTCAAATTGGCGCTAATTCTAAACCGAAAATAAAATGCGCGCTGTCATTCGTTCACGGCCGCACTCTCATTCATTCACGGCTGCACAGTGCACAAGCACTGTCTCACCGTCACCCTAACGGGTAAAAAGGCTAATATATTTTGATTCTATTCTATTTTCCACAATGTCAAACCAACACACTTTAACCCAAAATGCAAGCTCAGGCATGTGCTTCTTCCATATAATCTCATGCAGTTGTGCACTCTAGACAGAGAATACTCCGTTGCAGGGAACACTTAGGCTGAAGTGAAAAAAAAAAGAGTATTGTATTTCGCCAGATTTTATAGTGTAAACATATTCAAGCGCGAATGAGAACCGTTTCAAGAGTGATGCCGGATTTGCGAGAAAAAAACAACAACGAATATTCAAATCCCAAAATTGAAAATCAAATATATCAACCCACCTAACGAATATTTCAAATATTCTGGTCCAGCCCTACTGTCCAACTGCATTTAGTTACATTTTGTAGACATGTGTTATGGATTTATCACACATACTTCACAACCCTGTTTGCCTCCCCACAAGAGTGTGTGCAAGGTGTTGATGAAAATGTTCTATCAAAGTTAGTCTCTAAACTCTCTAGTTGGCCCCATGCAGCCGTTAAAACTTTCCCTCTTAAGGACAGGCTTACAAAAACAATGTATCATGCTGTGTATCAGAGCAGCTAGGGCCACATTCACGTCTAACTTGACATCTCACATTCTCACGCCCGATGGAGCTACAGCTGAGATCACGGCTCCCCTCTGCCCAGCACTATTATTCTCACAAACCTCTCGGCAACAGGAAATCACTCAGGAGTGAAGGGAGTTTGTATTTCTCTGTGTGAGGCTTTTGTAATGAGTATTGACGTGCGTTCTGTAGGACTGATGCATCAGGAAGCTTTGTGAGGACACAGGTTCTCTGATACTCTATAATAGGAGAAGGCACTTTAATTACAGTTTGCCAGGAGTCATTAGATCCCATTCTCCACTCTCAAAACACACACACACACACACACACACACACACACACACTCCATATAACATGTGAAAGACCGTAGCTTATTGAAACTTATTTTCGTGAAGGTTATAGACAGAAAGGCTGTGCATTCAAAAATGCTGTTTCGCTAGAGTTCAATCAGATGGGTCAAAAGAGTGTGTAGTCAAAATGAAACGCGTACAAAGACATAATTGTAAATGTTTTTCTGATGCAACACTTATTTTAAAAGATATGTGTGAAAGTGGTGCACACTCTTCAATTGCGAATGCAAATGTTGTGCCACGTGCTGTATATCACTTAATAATAATACAAATAATGCATTTTATTTAGAGGCACCTTTCAAAACACTCAAGGACACCTTACAACTTAATGACAGTTATAGAAATCAAGACGGCTATAAAATCAAAGCAGCATCTGTTCAACAATTAAAATTAAACAGGAAAAGCTAATTTAAAAAGATGAGTTTTAAGATGTGATTTAAAAGTAATAAGAAATCACTTTCACGTACAAATTGCAGAAGAGAGTTCAAAGTGCAGCACAGTTGGACGCTCTGGACCCCAGGATCAGTGTCCATGTTTTATTAACAGTTCATGTTTGTACTGTGTATTTACCATGGTATCTATAGTTTCCAAAATACAACTTTATTTTCACTTATTTTGTTATTTTCTGTATTTTTGGTGGCTCACACTAACTAACTTTGTTGTATTACCAAAAACTAGTTTGGGACTGCTATTTAATAGTCTTGCCTTATGCTGTTATTCATCAGTATTAGTGATATGCTTACAATGTATGTGTATGTAAAGTAAAGAGGGATGGTACTTGTGTTTGTGTCAACTAGGGGTTCAACAAATTAAGTTTAATTAAATAAAGTCGCCATTTATGTGATTTTAAAGTCTAGTCGACTAGTCGCTGATGATTTC